>JAYRBW010074360.1:0-78480 GCA_036023295.1 Invenusta paracnida
TATATTGTAACACACGTTTTCTTGTCCTCTCGTATCTATTACCTACTCTACTTATTGGTTTTTCATGTTTTCCATTCGGACTTTCTAGTTAGCTGTATTACATTAATGAACGATGCTTATATATTGTGTACCTACTTAAGTATTTTATCTCTCTCACTCTGTATTATAGTTTTCTTAGTTGTGCACCAATGAAGCCATAAGGCAAAACGTCTGCAATAGATTAATGAAGTATCTGCAGAAATTGTGTTTGTTTTTCTTATATATTAGTATAACTGTCTAGATATAATAAATTATAATTAAAACTCGAGTAAAAAGATTACTTTGATATTTTCATTAAAAATTAACCACTGATTAGATTAACAGTAACAGCATGACTTTTATAAAATTGAACGAGTAGTAATACATATCTTACTTTTACATTCATTGTACAGAAAATAATAACTCCACAATGCACAAGTATTGAAAGAAATAATCGAAATATGAGCGCAAAATTGATGACCCTCTTATATTTGATTGCGGGTGGTTTCAATTAATACCTTTTTATTTACAGATTGATCTGTTAGTGTATATTTAAAAAATTTTAAAATATTTAGGTTATAATTAATACAAATATGCATTATACTGTTGCTGATTCATGCATTAAAAAGCAATAATATAGAATAAAAATTAATATTTAACACCCCTAAACAAATGAAATATTACTAAACCAATTAAATTTATTTAAAATGTAGCTAGTTTCAACTAATACATGAGTAAAACAATTTAAATATTTCTTATTGACAAATTCAGGTAATTGATTGAATTATCTAACCCTAACCCTTTAAGCTGGTGACATGACCTAATTAGGAATTTGTAGGACTAGTCTTTTCCTTTCAGTCTAATAATCACCATAAAATATATGATCCACTTATGTATATTTATATACTGAATACTTATATTATATAGACATATGGATACCTACATATATATATACATGTAGATAGGATACATAACAACTTGCATCTAACATTCCTTTATTGTCACCGTCGTACTAGGATAACATAGCTCCTAACATAACATTTTTAACATACATAGCTCCTCTGACCAAGATTTTTCAGTCTCTTGGTGATACAGGTGACATAAAAAAATGTCTGCCTAATTGCAGCATTCAGTTTGATGAAGCATACCCTTTGTGATTTCGCGATGACACAGTTGATTCCAAGTATCTACGAATATCTCATAGAGTGTTTTTCGATTGGTTGATTTTTTAAAACTCTACACAATCAGCAAATAGCGAAATAGCCTTTGTTCTATAATGCTTAACATCGGGAGGTAGTTGCCTGGTAATTTGGATTGTGAGATGCCGAGTTATTACAGCTGTTATTGAAGCATCATCATTTCCCACAACATGTGGCGTTGCATTCTCATATTGGTACAAACACCTAAATGCTCGCATGTAGGTATAATTTTTTCATCTAACAGTCTGAAGAAAAAATTTTCCATCATGGGAAACATCTTTCCAATATAAGGATCGCTATACGGTGCGGTGATAGTATGAGTGATATGTTGATAGCGTTATTGTATGCAACTATGGGGCACAATCCAACTCTCGCATCCTCGGCTTAAGACAAATGATAGCTCTATAAACATCATTTTAGGAGCATGCGTGATTGGAGATGATCAAATTCAATTGGTGAATTGCTCCGATGGTAAGCATATATATGTTTCTTTCACTTGAATGTAACACAACCATTTTCATCTAGATAAGCTGTTGCCCTTGACCAATGACAATATCTATTCATGAATTCAGCTCTCCGTTTAATATTCACAGCAAATAATGAGTGACGTGAAATTATTTTGCATATCGTCATTATAATATCTTTTCACATTCTATTTGGAACATCATGATAGAAATAAAATTGTCTTCCCAATCTACGACAAATACTGACGGCAACGTTAGTTCATTCGAACTATCTCTTTCGTATCATTTTGAAGATTGGCATCATTCACTTTACTGGGTCGAACTGATCGGCGTTTGAATTGGATAACACTATCAGTTTCTTAAAACTTTTTCTGTAATGAAGAGGGATAGCTGATCCTGCCAATCTGGTATTCCTGACAGAACTCTTGTATTGTTTCATCTGAAGCTTTGCTTTTTGTTTTTTCATAACGTAATATTATGTCTATTTTGTCTGCTCTCCTAAGTTCTACTGCTCTGTAATCTCATGTATACTATAGTCATAGACGGTGATCCCGTATTTTAGCGTCCCAAATTATTTCATTGAAAATTAGCTCATTCAATTATTTTAACGCGAAAATAAAACGTAAATTTAAAATGCCCAGTGCAACTGATTTAACCTATTGCGTGTACTTAAATTAATTATATGTAAGAAATAGATTAATAACTGAAACTAATCCAAATTTCTCAAAGGGATTGAGTTGAAATCTATGCACACAGACTTTAAGCACAGAGGGTATTGTTTTTAGAAAACATCATTACTGAATTTCAATCCATTGTTCCAGCATGGGAAATAATTTTACAATCATGCCAGACCTTACGCCATATACTAGTTCACAACCAGCTGGAACAAAAACATGTTACATTATTGAAGCAACGGCCGCCTATTATGTGTTTAGGAATTATGAAGTATTCAAGCGTTGAAAGATTTTAACACGAATCACGAAACAGATGCCAGATTATATATATTTTTTACAATTCCTCAATGGCCGATAAGTTAAACAAAGAAAATTCGAATCCTCTAAAAGTCATCTGGAGGCCATGTTGGGAATGGTGAGGACTAATATTGGATGATAAATATTATTATATACTCAATTAACTATTTAGTTTCATTACAATACGTTTGTATTAATCTAAACAATATTTCTTCGAACTTAATAGTGAACCAGAGGTCACTTCACAATCGAATTTGATTAGATTGATCACGGACTTAGACATTTTTTAAATGCGGCTCCAGATATTTATATTTTTGTCCTATAAAATTGCTTTAATAATTATAGAGTTTCAATCTAACAGCAATTGTGAAGTGAATTTTTCAATCCGATTACTTTCGGAACGTCCAGGTATTTCTCGGGAAATAATTGACAGCTAGAGTCTAATCGCGGTTTACTCGCTCATAGATAACACTTGACTGTAGCATTCTATGCTTGTTAGTTTTATCCTAGATATGTTTTAAACCATGGACAGCTAGATAATAGCACTTATGTAGCTGTCCATGGTTTCAACGTACAGGACTTATCCAACCACCATTTTCTTATACAAAAAATATGTACTGTTTAAATAATAAAAACATCGTTATTATTTTACATATTATTTTTGTTACACATTTTCCAATAGGTACAATTGAAAATACCTATGGCAAAGCCAAGTTGAATTATTTTAAATATAGATGTAACAGCCCTATTTTGTTATCAATCCTTATATACATCCCAGTAACTTTTCAAATGAATTTATATAATCGCTATAAGATTAATCCATTTGCGATTAGATCAATCCAATCCCGATTAGATTGACTCTAGGCTGTTAGTCTGTAAACATTTCTTGCGGCGATGTGTCAATCATAATTAGAAAAGTGTCTACCATCAATCTGCGGACAATCCAATCTAATCGCGATTGTGAAATGACCTATTAGGTCACTTCACATATAAGAAATAAAAACCAAAATTAATAAAAATTTAATGCCCTAATATTTATAATCTCAGCTCAGGGTTGTTATAGCAACAATTTATCGTTTAAACATCAGGTTATTTAACAGTATTATTTAATGCAATTGCTACTTTTAAGTATAGGTAATAATTAGTTGTAAAGAAAGATATATATTAGACTTTAAATCCCCGAAAACCTCGAGACGTTTATATAAATTGCGCATTATACATATTACACATCGTTAATTGCTTTATCGTCGTTGCGGTGAGCACCACAAGTATGGTGAATATTCTTGTCATTTATCTGCTCTCTTTGATCTATATAAAAACACACGTATTTGTGTAATCGATAGGTTGAATGTGAGTAACGTATACAACCCTGATTCTAACTTACCAGAATCTAAAATCTGTACAGGTCAACACATGATTAACTCGTAACTTAAAAGTCTCGGTTAACTAAAAAACTTTTTATGATGTTATTAGATATATTTATAGTAAATAAGATGAAAATAAATTAACGTAGCACATACATTTTATAATACAAAATAATATTTTTTGAAATCGGTAAAACCTGCAGGTTTTAATAATAACTTTATATCTACAATTAATCATCCTCAATTTAAATACATTACAACTTTTTAAATCAAATACAACCCGGATCAATCTCTAGAGGAGTCTTTATGTTACTGTTATCTATATGTTAGTTCCAGCTCTGTTTAATGTGTTTATTGCATATAACAGATTATAGAATAATGTGTATATACCTACATGTACATGCGTGGTATAATGTGAATCTCAGCTATCTGAGGGAATTTGCACAACTTAGATGATACGGTATTGAACTAGTAAAGCCATAAAAATGTCATGCTTAACGAGGTCAGATACAACAGTCAAGTATCAAGAAGAATTCAAATATGACAAAATAAGAATAGGAGCTTTAAAGAATTGTAGCCTACTACCGGAAAATTCGTTCCTACAGAGATTAACAAAATATAATTGGGAAGAATAGTTTAAATGTTGTTTTCGGCATTTTAATTTTAACCCATCCCATTCACTAAATATATATATTCACTGAAAATGTTTTCTCGTCGCGTAATTGATTTTGTTTCTGTAAATTTGCTCGATTATTAAGAAATTATATACAGTGTCAAAATTTGTCTAATAGATAGACGAAATACGTTTCATACAAGCAAATTCAAATAGTGTATTAGCTTCATTAAATATATTTTATAATGCCCCTTTAAAATAACTTAATATTACGAAGAAATTTAAAAAATACATATAAGGCATCAAAACTATCATGTATTTTTACAAGAAAGGTACATGTCTATAAAGATGTCTATATGCACAATTGTAGTTATTCATGTGTACGAAAGATGATAATATAAGTATGTGTAACCTAAACGAATCGGACAGTTAGTTTGTGTACATGATTCGCAAAATTTAAATAAAATAAATTCAGTCTTTTATTTTACATAAGATATTATGTTCACTGTATACAACTGTGGATTAAATAAAATCCACATTTTCTTCGGACAATCAGCAAAAAATTGATACAAAAACGAAATGGTATTGTGTGTTTATATTACGTGCACAAGATGGTGTAAATTAGCATATATATATATATATATATATTAGTATGTATGTATATATGTACCTCACAATTATTATGTTATAGCATGCAAGTAAAATTTTGATTATATAAATATGTATACAGATATGCCTTAATGCATAGGCTTGGGTGTATAATGGCTGCAAAGTTAACAAATAGAAAATATTTCAAATAAAAATTAGTAGAAATTACATTATAGTGTACAAATTGTGTTCTGGGGTTTTCGAAGTACTAAATAATAATTTTAAAATACACATTAAGTATATTGTTCGAAATGACAAAAAAGCTAATGCATTGTTTGGACTCAACTATAAATTGCAATTTTTACAATGATATTGTAATTAAATATGCAAAATAAATTTAAAAATTACAAACAGAATATATATAATTACAAATTTGTAATTAAATTTGCTACAAAATACATGGATCACAATAGCCCATGATAGATCTCCGTTTAAAAATGCATTAGGAAGCACTAATACAGCGAAAAATTGTGAGACATAAAAATATTCCCATTAGCTATTGTTAATGTCATCGAAAGTAATAAAAACCAATATTGGTTATAGAAATTAGAAGTCCTAGTTTTCTATGTAATGCTTGTTTTCTTATATGCTTGAAAATGAGTATTTTAATTTCTAAGCAGTAAATATTACAGAAAAATAGGTCAAAGAATATCGAAAGGAGGTGAAATAGCATTGATTCTTGAAATGCACGCCAACTGATATCAAATGTATCCATCGTAAAAAATCATAATTAACGAAACAATATTTACGTGAATGGATCCTTATACAGTTTTCATAGGTCAAAATAACCAGAACAATCGAAAGCCTGATTCATTAGCAGGGTGTCCATATCGCTAACGACCATGTTACTAAAGGTGCTGTCTGTTGACGGAAAGGCGAGATTCTCCATGGAAACAGATGGCACATCGTCCAAAAGAGATTGAATAGACGGACTTAACCGATTGAGATCCTCCGGTCCAGACATAGCCGATGAGGAGACAGTCAGGGGATTATTCGTCGAGGAGTGGGGGGAACTTATTTGAGGATGCATAGCACCGGAGATGTTGTTAAAACCGGCCGTAGTTACCATGGGATTACAGTTAATAGATGGTTGCTGATTTGTATCGTAGGGAGATGCCATCGTAGTCTGCAACTGCCATAAGGATCCATGGGGGATCGAGGTATTCCGGACAGCAGCTGGGTGATGTTGATGACAAATCCCAGAACTTGTTGCAGGATGATGGACTTGTTGCGAATTGTAGAAGTCAGGTTGTTGAGAAGAAAATGCTACCGTAGTTGGCGGCTGAGGTTGATGCTGAACCCAATTTTGTCGCTCCACTTGCCAGTTTGGTGTGGCTGTATTGTTATAGTAACTGGGTCTATACTGAGGCTGCATTGCGGGGTTGGAGAGCAGGTAGTGTGATTGCTGCTGTTGTTGTTGTATTGGTGTAGGTGTCTCCGATGTCTGAATGAGAGAAGGTCGACCGGGTGTTGCAGCCGTGGGGATTGCCGCTCCAGAGTGATGCCAACAAGACGACTGCATATTTTGCGGACAGCATGAAAAGCTACTTGACGTGCAGGACCGACAAGAGCATCCACCACCAAGAGGTGTCTGACTTCCTGTCATGGAGCCTTGATGTTGTCTACAGCAATTTAGAAGCTGCTGTTGAATGTTGTAGTTCTGTGGCGAAGGTGAGGGAACAGGGGCAACTATATTTCGGTGGTAAAGACCCGATTGTGCTGCCTGTGGGGTGACATCGCCGCCTGTAAATGCATTTGTCTGGTTATTGTGATTGTGGTGGTGATGATTATGATGATACGATTGATGGTGGTGAACCGTTTTCCCTCCCTGTTGAGACCACAGACTGCTATCTATGTTACCATTGTTGTTATTGTTGTTCAGTCCATGACTTTGATTTGTCGGTCTGAATCGAGGATTAGAGTTAGGGGTGGCGGATCCATGAGCAGGCACGTGGACTGGGGGAACACTTCCCGGTGACTCGACCTCAATCTTTACATCAGGTTTGTAGGAAGGCGGAAGCGAATGAAGAAGAGAAGAGGAGCCTGTTGCACCGGAGCTCATTGAGCCAACGCCGCTACTAACCTGAGAGCTCGTTGTGCTCACGTTGCTTGGGTCCCGTTTGAACTGGTTCATTGTGTCATACCACTGAGCTGGAAATTGAAAATTGAATTGCAAATTAATAATCGAATGCACTTAAAAATGTTATGTAGAAAAAAGTTCTTGATAAAAGGATGGGACGAGATTTACTTCAAAAAATACATTGTAACACAAAATACATATTAGGAAAATTGATGATGTACAGACATAGGTTTATTTGTAGTTTCATTTGACAATATCTTATATATGTATAGCTTCAGAATAGTAAAATGTAGGCTCAATCGTTTGAAATAAATGTGGATTTTAAATAATATATTAATGTTAGATAAGTTCATAATCAAAATGAAAAATATATCAATATAATGAATAAAACAGTCATACTTGTAAAAGTGGCCGACAAGTTTGTCCTTGTTACAGTTTCTTCACGTTTGGCAACCTGTTGTGTGACTGAAAGAAGAAAAAAGAGAAAACATGTTAAACTATGTCTAAGAGTTATAATAGAATTTCTGAAATGTATATACTTACTACTTTTATCCGCAGTCTCATTATGAAAGGACTGAACGGACATAATTCGTGGCTCCTTTACTTGAAGATGGGGTGTTCGACCTCGAGAAACGAAGCGGACGCGACGAAGACCAATGACACTGTCCTCTCCTTCCTGAAGAGATAAACGTATCACTTTTGTTAACTAGCTTTAAATATTGTCATAAGTTAAGAGAGAAGGTTAATAAAAATGACATCGTAATAAGACTACAGTTGCTAACGTAAAACTTTACACAATTATCTTACTTGTTGATGTTTATTCGTATCTATCAAACGCGATTATAAATTCAACCAAAGCAATTGGAATTATGCTATAGGCAGATATCATCAAAAGTATACTTTTATTATTTTTGTAAACTCAGGGTTTCTGTTTTTTTAACTTTTAATGTGCTTTGTGGTATATAGATGTAATACACCACACTTGTGAATTAAACCTATTCTTCATCTAGATTAGTATTTTAATGAAAAGCACCTACCTAATGATAGACTTGGTAAGGAAGGCAAAATAATATGTTTCATATATTATGTAAGAAATTGATCATTCGTCGCCTAGAACTCACCATACTTAGCTTATATAGGTTAAAACACACATTCAATATTTTAAAAAATTACCAGAAAATACTACTTTTACGATATAAATATTGTCTTGAGTATTGTCTTAAATATACAATACTGGCGTCAGAATATTTTTTCCATTTTAAGTTTTTGTTATATATATTCTCCATAGCTGATCTGCAAGAAGAAATACCGATTGGTTTAGCATTTAGTCACTGCAGTGAAGGTAAAGCAATTTCAGCAGATAGCGGATATCTGAACCATTATGTATTTAAATTATAAAATGTCAGTCAGTATTATATAGGTATACATTATTATGGTATATGTTAACTATCAAAGTGAATAGAATGCGTCACAATCTATAATGGTGGCAGATTCATGTCATGAAACAAGCGACACATTTCTTCAAGCTAGAATTCTATCTACACCGACACGGTATGTCTGAGCTAGATTTTTATGTTTGTATATGGCACCGGAAAAGAGATTATAATTTTTTATACAAAAAAGCATGAAGAATTCAAAATAACATTTCAGGTAAATTTATATTGAGTTCTAATGCTTATTAAAATAAGCAGAAACTAAATAAATTAAATAAACCAAATTTAAACATTGGAATGTTAATGTTATCAGAATATGTCTATTTTTATTTATAACTTGTAGACAATAATTAGATGATCAAAATGATATACAACGTATATGTAAGTATAAGATAGGAGTATGCATTTATTTTTATTTAAAAATACGTTTCTATAAAAACTGAGTCAAATTTCAGAAATTGCTCCCAATACTTGATAAAAATCGATTTTTAAAATTTTAGTGTTTTTGAATTCTTCATACTTTGTTGCATCAAAAAGTGATAATCCTTTTTCCGCGCATTTATCAACATAACAATCTAGCTCAGACACATACCGTGTGGCATGTTGTGGCAAAATAATACAATAAAGTATTAAAGTTTGTGAGGCATTTCACATCGAATGCGTGCAACACGGCTCTACGCGTCAAATGGCACAAGGATTAATTCTATTCAACAGTTTTACAGTCTACTCCAACTCCAACTATAATTCTAAAGTCAGTGTATCATACTCACCATTTGTACAGCCTCATCGTCTGAGAACTGAGAGGAGTACTGACTTCCGGCGGCATGGAGCGTCTCTTCCGACATGGGGCTCCCACCACCTCCCCCCGTGTAAGAGGGACTGGAACCGCCCTCCACTGTGCCCACCGGTGATCCACCCTCCTCTTCTCCTCCCCCACCGCTTGGTGGCCGGCCCTCTTCGCTTACGCCTGCGCTCCTCGCAGCAGCTGCAGCTGCAGCGGCCGCGGCAGTTCTCCCATACCCATGAGTTCCGTCCCCACCACCCGAGGCCTTGTTGCTCCAGCTCTCACCCTTGTGCTTCTTGTTGGCGTAGACCTAAAAAGTGTGTGTGATAGTTTTTAATAGAAGATTAATTCTTAAAACGTCATATACCTTTAACCACAGGTAGAGATACTTAAAATTTGGTATTAATTATTAAAATCTGTCGCAAGTTTTCAAATTAAACATCGGATATTGTGATGTATTTCATATTTTGTATATATTGCATATAATATAGAATGATAAAAAGATATTTGCTTCGATGTATCCAGCACATAGACAATTAGAATGTATTAATAATAAGGTGAATAACCTTTAGGAGTATGATCTTTAGGATTTCTGCTCTAATAAGACATATAATTCTATTTAGGATTATGATATATTTATCTGTTTAAATATCAATTATATATGTATATAGATATAATATAATAATATGTATTAAATATATATTATAATATGTGTAAAATTATTAAGCAAAATATTTCAGCATTTTATAATGGATTTTACTACAATGTATTATTTCTTATACTAAAAAATCATTACGAAAAACAAATAAATTATTCTTTCATGATAAATATTATATAACAATATTTTAATTTTAGATTGATATTCCTATTTCTATTTTTCAGATTTAGTAAGCAATGGCTATACTCGCTCATATAGGAAAGTACAATAGAGAACAGTCACAAAACGATGTCTTCACCTCAGCACCATGTACAGTCTTGACATGCTTGCGCAAAGAGCTTGGGTCCGTGTACCGCTTAGTACAGCCCGTCACCTTGCACACATACGGTTTCTCGGTGCTGTGCGTGCGGTTCTGATGCTTGGCGCGGTCTGAGGCGTTGCTGAAGGCCTTGTTACACCCGGCGATCTCGCAATGGTAAGGTTTCTCACCAGTATGTGAGCGGAGATGAGTCTTGAGGTTTTCCAGTCGGGAGTATGACTTGAAACAGCTCTCAAACTGTTAGTCAATAAATAAATAAGCAAATTAAATAAATCAAGTACCAATCTATATGTTTAGAAATGCTATCATTCCAATAAGGGTATTTTACTTTTTGTACGTTAGGCAAGTCAATATTGGCTCGGCGCTACAGCTTAATCATATTTCTATAATATATTCATATTTAATATTTAATATTCATAAAAGTACAACACAGATAAAGACTAACACAAATTATAAATTGGTGCTAATTACAAATGTCGGAAAAAATGTCCATAGTATATATATTTTTAATATTTGGAAACATACCAAGTATATTAATCATAATTTTTTAGTTGCGAATATTAGATTAGGTGTATTATTTTCAAACTATTTTTTAATTTTTTAAATTATCTATTAATGCTACCGATTAAATTCTTTTATTGTATAATTTTACAAATTAAAAGGAATAATCGAAGGTATTAATTAAATAATATAGGGTAAATTGCATATTGCCTTGCTGGGATATAATAAATCATAATTAATTAGTCGCCAAAGGCTTAAACTAATCAATCGAAAATTAGCCCAATGCTGCAGCGCAAATCATTTTGTTAAAGTCAGGAGTGTGTTATTTACAATATGAAATTTACCTTATATTAGTAATACCGAGTTAGCCACAAATATATACCTATATAATTTATGTCATGTTAAAAATGGCGTTAAAACTCAATATATATGTATAGCCAGCTACATATTATAGCAATATAAGAATGCAATCTTACAGTTAAAGTTTTAAGTAGAGTGGTAACCAAGTGGTAGCACATCTGCCTTCAATTCCGAAGGTAGCAAATTCTAACTACGGCCACGGTAGGTACATACTCCTGGCTTAAACAAACTGGTTTTCGCTGCAGCATTGAGCTAATTATCGATTGATTAGTTTAAGCCTAATAATAATAATTAATTATGATTTATATATATCCCGCTTAAGGCAATATGCAATTTACCATTATAATAAACTTAATCAAAATTTTCATTTTAGAATTTGTCAAAATTAAAAATAAAAAGTTATATATATACAACACTACTTGTAATTTTGTTAGTAATATATATTGCTTAAGTCTATTATCTTATTTAATTGGTTGTTTTTGCTAAATAGAATCAAATAATCCTTTATTGGAAAAACATGATATTCTATAATTTTATTTAACGAAACAGAATAATTAAAGAAGATCTGTAATTATAATATTTATGGGAAATTTTGGTTCACTATATTCTGGCTTATTCAAATGCTCAAAAGATTTTGAAGTAAACACTAAGGGAGCTCCTCTATAGACTGGGAGCTCCTAACTTTTAGAAGTGGTTTGCAATGGTTAGAGGAGTTCCTCAAATCTTGAGGAGGGAAATGTTAAAACTGGCCTGACTAAGTTAGGAGTAAATTACTTAGGCCAGTTTTCACATTTCCCCCTTAACCTCATCATCATACGGATGCTACAGTATCGTCAGATAGGTGAACTTACTGTGCACTTGTGTGGCTTCTCACCAGTATGACGACGCATGTGTACAACCAACATGTACTGGGCTTTGAATGGCCGACCATTGCGACTGCACTCGCTCCAAAGACAGATGAAGTTCTTCTTGTGCACCATAATGTGTTCACCGTTCACGTGCTGAAAACAAATAAAGTGATTAAAGTTATGGAACCGGTGAAACTCGAACTACAATAAAAATAAAGCAGTTAAATAAGATATCAGATAAAATACATTTAGATTCTGTAGGATTTTTACATTAATTTCCATATTCAAGAAGAACTGCCTTTTCCAAAATATTAACAAAAGAATGGATTTCTTTAAAAAAAGTGTATTTAGTTCAATTTTTAATAACAAACGTGTCTGTGAGTTTTAACGAGGACTACGTATTTTTTTAAATTATATTATATTATATATATTATTAATATGTATATTACGTTGTCCTAGAGTTTTAATTTTCGTATTTAATATTTCATATAAACAATGAGTTTATCTGAATTTATAACGACATAACCTATCTACAAACTACATATGACAAGAAACAGAAGTAAGTTACCTTGACGAGATCCTCCTGTACATCAAACTGGCGCACACATCCATCCCAGTGACACTCCGTCTCAACAAACTCGGGCTCCCCTTCAGGATTGCCTCCCGAGGGACATCCTGCCCCGCTCTGAGATGAATCAGCCGCCGCCATCTGGATTACCGAAGCTCCCTGCAGCTGCCCACTGTTGTATAGGTGTTGCTGATTGAAGTGGTTATGGTGACAGGATGAGTTAGAGTCGTTAGGAGAGGCTCCACTTTGAAGCGGGTGGCCGCCTACGTCCATTGCCTCATCGCTGTCCACTTCAGCGGCGTCCAGAAGCTCAGTTTTAGGGAGTAGAGGTGGGAAGAGGGATCCCAGACCACTCCCATTGCCCCCGTGGACACCAGGAGCTGAGGCGGTGCCAGGTAAAGGGCCGCAGGGGACTTGCGGCGGGAAGAGGAGGGGTGGTCAAACACCAAAGCCGGATGGGTAGAGGGGCGGATAGAATGGGGTTCCACCGAGGGAGGTGGGCCGACGGTCAAAGAGACCTGCTGCCAGGGCCGCGGCGGTTGAGGGGGAAGCTGCACTTAAAGAGGCTGAGGACAACAGAGGGGGATAGAGAGAAGGATTGTTAGGGAGGGACCATAAACATAATTGTAATGAGATAATGATTACTCGTGTTTATCCTGAGAGTACCGAAGCAAAATTGTTTTCACGTAGAAATATCTAAGCTATGTATTACAAGTAAACTTTATGTGAATAAATTGGTCAAATATATAAATATATTTCTGAAATAATTATTTTGTGGTTTAGGAATAAGTAATTATATAATTATAACTTCATATATTTCGAGAGATAAGTATATTCATTTTAATTTTAGCTAATACACATTTGTATTCACGATGACTGTAGCTTTTCCATTATTCACTAAGGAAACATGTGTTATGTTCTTTAAAATACATTTTCTGATAGGATGATTGTTCTTTCTCAGTCAACGAAGATGCTGCGGCATCAATCCTTTAGACTTTAGATGAAAATAAAGACTAACATATATACATTAAACTCTTGGTTTTAAATGTGACATCAAGGACTATTAATTAGTAAATGATATTAAAGTAGTCCCTGCGTGGAATATTCAAAACTTAGAATAAGAAAACTGGAAATATAGTGTTATTACAAGACGTAGTTTTAAAACACAATGAAATTCAAATATAATTAATTTTAAAATCCAAGAGCACATATTTTCGGCCCCAAATTACAAACCTATAAGATTGATTATTATTAAATGAGTAGATGTACATTTGTGTAAAAATTGAAATTTCAAAATTGTTTGTTCAAAAACACAATTAAATACCCAAATAACTTCGTAATTAACTCCGATCCCCTGAGTACGGATCAATGAAAGGGTTAGATAATTATATTATAACCTTGGCACATTATAACCTTGGCACATACGCGACACATTTGAGTACGGAATCCGGGTGTATCCGTGACTATAACTTTTTTATATAGTGTTAAATGGTGTAAAATCAACACGACTAATAAGAACTGAATGTTAGAACCCTTTCTAGGGAGTGAGAAGAATGTGAACAAAAGATAGTTGATTTCTAAGTGGACAAATAAACTTATGACGTCAACATACCTATACCCTTTTTCACCATGTGAGCTTTGCCCTTATTGGACAAAAATGTTCACAATAGTTTATATAGTTTACAATGGGAAAAATATTTATTTTGTGTATCCAAAGTGAATGCATATTTTTGTTATGAAGGTGCTGTTTTAGAAATATTCAAAGAATATGAATTATTACCTATACTATATTTATTTTGCAACTAACTATTTCGTACTAGGAATAATTATGTAGAGAATAACTGATTATTATATATTTATATTATGTTACAAATATTTGCTACTTATCATTAAAAATTAGTATTTTCAGCAATCTGTTACAAATTGAAATCAAAACAATAAATAAATAACTTATATGTATATTTTTCATATAAATATAGTTACACCTATCTTCTATCTGATTGACTTCAGGTGCCATAGCTCTTTATAGGTACACCTATATTCAGCAAAACTGATTTCTTTCATTTAGTTTTAACCGATTTACGAAAATTATAGAATATTTGCATGAACTTAGAAAATAAATTATACCAATTATATAAACAAAGTATAAAAATAACTAATTATGAGAAATCAATTATTTGTTATGCAAATATCTATTATATAAATTAACAATGAATAATTTCACTTCTAGCATGGGAGCCAGTAATAGCCAAATGGTTAAGGAAGCTGGTTCGAGACTATATACAGCTGATGAGATCAAATAAGATCGAAACCGGTCCTGTTCTGTCTTTCCCTGTGTCAGAAGTGATTGATAATCTTTCTAATATCTGTCATTTATTATATAGCAATAATATATATTATTACAAGCAAATGCATCTTCTTTTTTCCCTAGCTATAGAATATGCATTAGATGCCTTGTAAACATTTTGCTTGGCTTTGAAAAACTTACAATATACCTAATGGTAAAAATAAAAATCGTGCACGTTTTATGTTTATTGTAGACTAACAGTTTATGAACAGATTAGTTTGTGAACAGATCAGTCACGTTAAATATTCAGCCAATAAAATACAATTCAAATCGTCAATTTCTGCAGTAGAAAACTAAACCCGTTGTACGAGAATTACAGCTGCTTTGTGCACCCAGGTCCAAAGGGTGCCACGTACCAAAATGTCACATGTGTTTCATTCTATATATAGTCACTCATCAGTGACATATAGAGCATCAAATCTAGGCCCTCACGACACAGTGCGAACAACATAACTGATTGATCACCGAATCATACAAATCAACAAGTTCAAATCATACGAAGTCTTTTAAAAATAAGACATAAATTAATATTCCATTGATTTTTATCTTATTTAGTTCATGTAATAGGGACTTGCAATAGTGGCTAGAAAGTCTTCCTTGAGAATCTACTGTAGTCATGAGGGCCCTGGTCCGATACTCTGCCTGTCACTGTTGAGCAAAATCCATTTGACAATTGAGTATGTGAAGATTGGCAAAATTCATCCATTATTTACCTAATTAAACTTAAATAAAAGCAATATGTATATTTAACGATGTAAAAATAAATATAAACGTAACATATATTAAGTTATGCTAGACAGTCAATGAGATAATTTTATAAAATATTTTATTATATTAAATTGAGAAAAAATATATAAATATATTAAAATATCATCTGTTACTCACAAGCGATGAAAGTTCAATATTGCAACAGAACAATATTATTATTAATTAAAGACTTTGTTAACAGTTTTTTGCATTACTAAATATTTTCGGCAGTTGACAATCAAAATTAAAATTTATATATATTATTATAACTTCATAAACAAACCTGCCGATAGATGTCCATACGATCCGCCAACACTAGAGACCGCTGAGCTTCGTCCCGTTGTATATAGCGAGAGGGATCCTTGTGAACTCCGAGTGAGGCTGGGAATGTCCAGATCACTCAGTGGCGAGTGAGAGTGCGCCCGTTTAGTACCCTGGAGTCGGTTGGACATGAAAGCGGGCGGTTGCGGCCAGGGATAATGTGGATGCCCACCCCCGCAACTATTAATAAAAGGCGCCAAACCCCCGGGCGGTGATACCAGGCCGGCCATTGACGTTACGGCGCCGGGGAAACATCCGGGAGGTGTGAAAGAAATAGGAGACTGGTGCTGTTGATGATGCTGTTGGACTGCCGCTGCTGCAGCCGCCGCAGCCGCCGCCGCGTGTTGCTGCCGACAAACCTGCTCAAAGTGGAAGCGAGAAGCCATTTGACTGTAGAATGGATCTCCTACACTCCTTGTTCCGCTGCAAATAAGGATAAACAGAAAATAAAAATGCATTAACTTATATAAGAAAATTAAATAAAAAGTTATTTATGACCTTTACTTCTTTACAGCATTTATCATATTATTCTACTTATGAGTAGTATAAATATTAAATAAATATTATATAATTTATTGCTTTATTAAAGGGAGGTTAACATTTGTTTAGCTATATCTTATACCTAAATTAAGCATATTGAAATTTTAAAATTTAAAAGTACATTTACTCATTTAAAATAAAACAAAATTATTTTATATTCAACCTTCAAATAATGATATTTAGCTGTGCACCTATATATTTTAAAATACATAAGTTTGCAAAGCAAAGTTTCCGCGTAAGACTTCTAAATATATTAAAATCTACAAATATAATATAGCTTATAACTGATTTATCCAATTAATTTTAAAAGCATAATTGACTTAATCAAGCAAGCAGAAAAAACTAAATCTTTTATACCTTCGGAAACAACTCTAGATATCAAACAGTAATAATACACTCATAAAATTATTTACCGTAGTTTGAAATCGATTAAAATATGAAACCTCTAAAATCAGCTATAAACTTTACGTAGTAATAAGATACCTATTATCTAATATGCTTTGAGTATACGTCTTTCTGGATTATGTCGATATTTTACAGGTGTCTCATTGTTCGTAAAATAATTTCAATAACATAATATAAGGATTGGATAAGCCATAAGTATACATACATACATTTGGGTTTAAAATAATGTAACCAATATAATGCACTTAACCAGTCAAAAAGGAAGAAGTAAATGCACTGGAATAACTGTGTAGTATATAATATGTAAATATAAAATGTACCGTGATGTAAATAATATGTTTCGAAAATATATTAAACAACGCATGAAATTCTAGCTGCAGTTACAGTATATTTCTTCAACTATATATCTATATATCAATCGATACAGATCATTAGGCTATAAATGTTCAACTTTGTGTGCTCATACACCTATACATATATTTTATTTACATCTTTTGTCGTGCTTTGGTATGATATATATATATATATATATATATATATATATCTATTTTAGAGAAAAGTGTTCTTGTGTAATCGTTATTTGGACGATCTATTGAATAGCTTAGGACACTACATATACTCTGTAAAAAGCGGGATGACCAATTTCGCTTTGATGTGAGCATATACCTTACAATCCTATATATATAATAAGTTAAGACTAAACTGTCCTCTATGAGAGAAAAGTCAACAAAAAATTTGTGGATGAAATGAGTAAGATGAACTTTCAATGTTTATACATATGTATAGTTGTATATATTGGAGTTTAATGCCATACGACAACTCGTGAAGAAATCGGTTAGTAAATTGTGCACTAATTCATCCATGTTTCTAGGTGGATACGTATGGAATATATGTGTAACTTAACGTGTAAAATATCCGAATTCGGTTTTAAAGTGACCGATTTAAGCACAAATGTAAAAAATATGCCCTTTTAGCTGTCAATGCCATCTAATGTAGTATGCATAATATGTGCATGTTATACTCATGTAACGGAATAGTAGGGCTAAATACTGAGTATGTGTATTTAAATAGCAACACAAACGCATGAAAAAACTATTACTTTAATTATTTCTTAGAGAAATATGCATGTATAGCAGAATTAGATAAATTATTATAACCGAATGGATTGCCTCTTTAAGAAGTACATATTTCTAATTGATAATCTTACCGGAAAATGACAGAAAAACTATAAATATTATAAGAAGTAAGCGTATATATTTGAAAATATTAGCAAACTATAAATCTAGAAGTTTCACATAGTTATTGAATAATTTGATATACAGAAGAAAAAAAGATAACAAACGTAGCATATCGAAAAATCAGTCCAAACATGATAATAAAGAAATAAAGTTATGACAGAGTAGTAAAAAAGTTAAATCTTGTTAACCTGAATGATCATGTTGAACGGGAAAAATTATTTCGATATCATAAAACGCAGTTTTTTTATACTAACTAAATTATTTACTTACAAAAATTCTTTATGTTATATTAAATTTATTTAGAGTGTATAATTTCTTTAAGCGCAAAATAAGTTATCCTTAATTCTTCTGGGAAAAATATAAGATTGCACTAAAATGAGATAGCTATCTATAGACTTCAAATATCCAATAGCTGGTTTGAAACTGAAATATTTGGGATCATGTTGTAGTAAAAACATAGTTTAACTTTGTATATATGTACATTACATATAGGTATCCCCCAGTTATATATTTGAATTTCTTCACAAGTATATTCCACACATCGTAAGTTAAGATATACAGATGTATATGTACAAATATCTGTAGCAAATGGGTTCGCCTAATATGTTTATAGCTTATTAATGACGCAAAATTGTACGTTTAGAAACAGGAAATTATTGATACATTGTCGTTTTTCATGGTTTATCTTCAAGATTTTTAGACCACATTTTGAGACAAGGCAGCAAAGCAAACGATCTTACTCAAAATCGACAGTGTACTACTAGTAAACCATATGGTCCTCATTACAAGAACCTATAGTTTGGCTGGCAGTTCGTTTATGATATATGGGATATACTATATAAATATAATATATGTACACAATAAAATCGTAAATCCTATACAGCCGCATCTGGTAAATAAACTGAAGCATATAAATGTGTAAAAATAAGATTTGTGGGACTAAATAGTCCAGTTTTATGACTCCAGCAGTGGTGGGAGCTTTTGGACGTATGGACAAGTTTCCAATTTCACCCGTAAGTTCATATTATGCACTATAGAATGCGTCTTCGTATATAACTTGACCCAAAAATGTCTCATTTGACGCGTTTATCCGTTTGAACAAATAGACCTGTCTCGATATTGCATTCGAATGACATCGTGGTAACTTTCTGTATAATTGGTACTTGTATGATTGCAACGTCGGCAAAGAATTTACACTTACAAAAAGGTAAATGAGGGTCGCGGTGTCTCCTTAATTTGTGTAACTTTTTCATCTTGAGTGGTATATATTATAAGCCAGTAATACGTCATAATCATCATCCTTACGTGTTGTTTAATTGAAAAGGTTAATCATATTCGCCGCCATAAAGGTGTGATAAGTATAAAGATGCCCAAAGTACACGTCCACATATAAGTAATTTAACTGATTTGAAAGATTTTCTCATCTAATAAAAATCTCCATATTTTGAAGTTTAAGAAAAGCAATTTGTTGGTAATTTTTTAGAAATCGTGTTTTGTGATATCTATAAAATATACTAATGAAAAATTATTACGAAACATGAAGCTATACTGCTAAATAATAAGCTACAAATAGTATATTATATACACATGCAGACAGATAGCAAAAGGCTTAGCATACCTACATAGGAAATACCTACTGAAAAATCATTTAAAATATTATTTTTATATGAAATAATAAAACATGTAGAAAAATAGAGTATAATCTTACACCAAGAATTATTTTAAAGAACTGGATTATCATCAGCATAGAATTTCATTAATTACTGTACAAAATTATATTTAGTTAAAAACGTTAAATGGTTTATTATACATGCTTTAAATTATATTTTGCTTTAAAAGATCTTCATTCATTAATCTGTATATTTATGTAATCAAATAAATGTACATCTTTCTTTTAATTAAGCTTAATGTTATTAACACTAAATATATTTTCGAGAGGATTTATATATATATTTATATAAAAATTATCTCATAAAAAATGTCTAGATATGTATGGTAGAGAATGCGAAAACCATCTGACTCGGAAGATCCTCAAAATCTGGTGGAACTTATTCAGGAACTCCAATCTAAAAATTATAACATATTAATCGACTTATGTTTAACCAAATTATACATAATAATTGTATATCTAAAAACCCAACTGATATTTTTTTTTTTTATTTCATACAAATATTTTTAAATTATAATTAAAGAATTTTGACAGTATAGCTGAATGTCAGACAAGTTTCACTCTTTATGAAGTTATACAGTAACGCGCAGAGTATCAAACCGTGGTCCTCACGATCACAGTACGAATACTAAATCCACTGGACCATCAGAGCTTGGTTGATTGGCAAGAAAGACTTTCTAGCCATTACGACAAGTCCGTATCACACGAGCTATATATCAGAATTGAGATAAATCAAGTTTTATAAATTAGATAAACATTTCTAATAACAAGATAGATCATTTCAATTAATTCAAAGGTTCATGTCAATTGTAAAATAAACCAAAGATCTTGGGAGGAGCTTATCGAATTTGGACGGTTTTTGCATTCCATTCTAAATTAGATTTTATAGGTATTCAAGAAAAGGAATTTAGTGCTTAAAATCAGTACCACAACTTCGTCATAAATATCAATTTAAACAAGCATTTTAAAATGAGCCTTGAAAGCGGGTCAAGGAGACTGCAACCAACCTGTTCTGCCCGGATGGATTGTCTGACTGTCCAAAAGGCGAGGTGAGTGGCCACTGGTAGTGTCCTTCATTTGTCATGGAGAGGGGGAGGCCTGGTGGCGAGTTGATACCTCCTTGATACTGCAAAGATGGCGTATGAGGCTGCTGCTGACTCCCAAAACAGTTGTTGTTGTTGTTGTTGTTGTTGTTGTTGTTGTTGTAGGGTCCCCCACCTCCACAGCTTGCATGGTTGCCTGTCATTGAGGAGAAGAAAGGGAGAAAAAGATGGAGTTAGTCTAACCGGGATAAAATCGTGAGATCTATACAATAGTATTGAGGCTAAAATACATACCCAAATAAGGGGTCTGATAATTATAATAAAATGTCGCTAACTGACTACTCAAAGGGGTTAAAAAATAATAGCCGTATTTTCTTAAGAAAACAATAACTCCTAAATATGTATATACATACAGAATAGCATAACACAATAGATATACCAGTGCGCCAAATAAAAGTTAAGTCATATTTTTACAAATTCCAATATACAAAAAAACTAGAAGGAATTATTGCATGATATTGCCAAGGTTGCAGTAAGCGACGGATAATAATAACATACGATATAGCAATGTAAAAAGAGGAATGATATTGCATAAAGCTGTTAACATGAATAACATGGCAAGATGTGATGGAATGAAAGAATTCAATCTGAAACAGGATCTGCGGATGATTGAGGAAATGTTTAGGTTGTGATATTCTTTCTCTCAGTTATATATATGGTACTCGTTGTGATAATTATTTTAATGATATTTTCCTATATTGTATGGTATAAATATACTCACTTTTAAATTGAAATAATTGGAGTGCTAATTTTTCAAATATGCAAGATAGAAAACAAACCCTATTCAATTATTGTAGTAAAATTTAAAAAATAATCAATATATACAAATAATATAACCAATACAATATGTCTATGAAGTAAAACAAATATAGCTATGATAAAAACTAAACTATTGTATTCATTTCCTTGTCAAGTATTGGGGTTTTACCCGCGAAATTACTGGCATCCAATTGAATAACATTTTCTTACTTATAGTCATTAAAATTGTTCATATTTCTGGCGTGACGTTTTACCTCTACGCCAGAGTATTGTAGGTAATACTACTTTATAAATCTACTTTATAAATGTGTCTCCTTATGCAGCATGAAGTATAATTGAATAAAAAATATAATTTAGATTAATAAAAATACGGAATTGTCCAAATAAAATGAATGAGTAAGTTCAATAATCGTTAGCGTTAAAAATGAACGATAAGTTAAAATACGGATTGTAGCTTATATGAATTACCTAATGAAGGGGAAATACTCATGATGCATAAAGGAAATACTAAACTAGAGATATTTCGATTATTAAGAAATTAAAGTTTAAAAGCTCGGGAGTGCAAGGGATTCCTATAGTGTAGCGAAACAATGATACAACATTACTTGCCAGATGATTCGATAGCTTGAGTGACACAACATCCTACACTCTGTTTTGATCGGGGTCAAATATTATACTGTGCATTACAAAAAAATGGGAGAAGAAAAAGAGGGTAAAACGTACCCGCACTATTCACTACATCTACTATAGAGGGTTTTCAGGGCTATAGTGTACTTTATTATCTATACTATACTATCCCTGACTTCAAGCATCCAACAATCAAAATGACAAAATGTGTTGTTTGGGGAAAAAAGTGGGCGTTTAGAAAGCCCCTTGAATCACGTCTAGTTTTGGGAATTCTCAGATGGATTGTTGTCCCAAAGTGTGTGGGTGGGCAAAATATGTGTGTGTGTCCTTAAATCTTTTGTAATTGGTATCTGTTATAAAATTGTAGTCACCGACCAGTTGAGTTAGCTATAGTTGGCCAGCACTTATAGCTTCGGATAGAATATATACATGTACAAACCTAAGAAACATAATTATGCTCGTGCAAAATGGAAGCAATATAGTCGCTTTCAGTTATACGCATGAATAAACACACGAGCGCAATGAAAGCTCGTCTAAATTAAAATTAAAAATGTTTAAAAAACCACCCTGATCGGCATCAGTTATTTTTCAAATCGTAATATTTTTAAAGAATAAATTAAATATATTTTTATTATAAAATTCACGTTGTAGCCTGGCACAGTCACAAAGCCGATCAATGTTAGTATTGTTCAAAAGCAGGTATAAATTGTGAGTATCCTAGCTTCTTCTATTATATATCTAAAGAATGATAATGAGTTAGCCACTTGATGGAAACTATGAACTGTTTGGTAGATATAGTATTAGTAAGACCACCCAAATTGCGGCGCCAAAAAGCCGTAAAACGTATTATATTAATTATACAATAAAATTTTACAGAATCTTAATGGACAAAGAATAACTTTCACAATTATAAGAAAAATAGTGTACGGCGCATTATTATCATGCTTAAAATATAACAAAAATTGAGACATATATTCAATTATATGTAAACAATTTTAGTTGTAGCGTATATATGTACATATGTTCATGAATAAATATAAATAAATATAGTATAAATATAAGTATAATTAAATTTCTGCAATTACGTCAATTCATCAGATTCACAAAGTTGGCAGATGTTTCGAGATTTTACAATACCTTTTATAAAGGTTTTCTTCAAAAACGCAAAAAAAATTATTTCGATTCATTTTTTAAATTAAATATTATAATTTTATGGGATTTATACTAAAGGAGATTATGTCATAACATAAATAATCTTTGTCTTCCCTTTATAAAGTTAAATTTCAAAAATAAAAAATAAAAAATTAAATTCACAAAATTATACATGCTCGTGATTAAAATTTAAAAAGTACAGCATCTAACATAATAGTTATATTATTTTATCATAAAAAAACATTAAAATACGAGTAGAGTACATCTTATTAGTCTAAAATGGAAATTAAACACATAATTGAGCATAAAATAAACTCAATATTATTAACTGCAATGATATATGTAGATGATTAAGCTAATTTCAATTTCCAAATTAAACTTTGTAATTATATGAACTGAGTACAATACGGGTCACATCGTTCAAAAGGGGTCACAGAATAAACGCTTTTGTTACTTATAATATGTAGATAATTAAATTGAAGGTAAAGAAAGATTCCTCACGGGAACTGGAGGCAGTTCGAGACCCGGATAATGAAAAGGATGACTAAACGTAGGTATATAAACACACATACAAACTACACAGCAAGTATAATAAATATTGAGGTAAATATATATTTATCGATGGAAAATAGACATTAGCTGATCGACATGGCAGCCATGGATGATGGGAAAGTTTAGATATCTATATATACCCAACAATCTAAACAGACAGGACAGTGGAAAGAGCATCTGTTAAAATCATCAACGTCAATTTTGACATGCGCCGGTGATTCTGAACTAATACCTTATATACTACCAACTCTCCCAGTTCTGTATGTACACAATATTGTTACTATAGTGACAGTTGCAAGAATAGTATTCACAAGAATGTCATTTAGATTACTTACGAGTACCTATATATATTATATATATTATATACCTATGAATGATGTATTTTATACTATATAAATTATATTGCATATGAAGCCAAATTCTGTGTATAATAACATATATATATTAAGTTATTATTTTAAACTTATAGCAATCAATTTGAAATGATTGGCGAGAGTACAACAATTTGAAAGAGATAATTAATTAATTAAGTAATTAAGTAAATAAAAAGAAAAAGTTATGAGGTTAAAAATGTATTTGTTACTTACTCAAGTGTATGTCCTGCGCATATACCTAATAGATATACCTATAAGTGCCTAATTGTAAAGCCAATTGAGGATTGTTTAAATGTATATTATGTTTACAGTCATACTTCCAAATAAGTAGGCAGTATCAAAATATAAAATGCTACTTAACCCACTAAAACGAAATTTCACTCCGTAATATATTTTTTAAAACGTAAAGTGTACATTATGTAGTAGGTACACATTTAATATAATGCAATATATTTATTTAGAAAAAGTAATTATTAAATTAATAAATGCAAATTCTGATCAATTTCAATCTAATTATAAAACTTTAACTGTAATCAATAAAATAAAATGTTTACCTTAAATACTAATAACATGATTATAAAGTTTTTTATATATGTAAGAATATATTTGAAGTATGTATAAGCCGGAATTCGTTAGATTGGGTTTATTTAATAACTTCAGAGAAAAAATATATTACACCGCGGCTCACTATATTATAGTATCTAAATGCCACTTTTGACGAGAATATAACTTTAAGTTACTTGCAGAAAGAATAACAACTTTAAAGTACAAACATGTATCACGTGATATATTGCATTAATAAAAGGACCATGTATAAGAATGAATATAATAATGTAATCAAACTCGACATAAACACATTCATCAGACTAAGGATAATATTTTAATTATTACATATATTGGCCACAGATAATAATGAGTAACATAATCTTAGAGTTACAAATGACTTTCATTGTACGTTTATATTATAGATATATGTATTTAGTTATACAAACAATACTGCTATAGATACATCATAGAAAAATAAATATATTGTCAGTATCGAAATAGAACAATGTTATATTGCAGTGGAAAACTATACCTATACACTTCTGTATACCTAATTATCTATATCTAGTTGAGAATAATATTTTTTCAACAATGTCTATATAAACAGTTGGCAACACAAGTGTACCCAACCTTGACTGAGACAATTGTCTGTCCATAATATATCGAAATTTCGTCAGTACACCGGAATTATCTTATCAAAGGAGAAAACTAAACTACTTTATATTAAACACTTAATAAACACTATATATATCACGCAAGCCGACATAAATATATACCAAATACAGTATCGTATTACATAATATGTGTAGTATCCATATATTATAATATACATTGATGAATAGTGAATCAGAAATCCTTGATTCATAATTTGAAGAGTTAATAAGTTTAATTTTTAATTTAAAAATTAAATGACATTTTTCTAAAACGGCACAATTATTGATTAATGCTTGCTAAAACAGACAGACAGTTATGATTTACTGTTAAGTTAAGAAACATTATTTGCTCATTATACTATACATGTTACGAGAAATGTATTAATAAAATTTTATTATTTTAAAATATTAATAAAATTTAATGTTATTTAAATATGAAAAATTACAACGTATTGCAAATGAAATCAAAAAGTTGCGTATCCATGACTCCATTATCTCTCTATCTGTTTAAAAATGAGTATTTATGTAAAATTTGGAAAAAATTTCTGTGCAAGATAAAAATGGAAACTCACCACTTCTGGGATCATGCGGATTGAAGTAGGGCACCCGTCTACCTCCTGGAACCTTCTCCCCCACCTCCGTGCTGGAACTTGGAGTCACTGAGCAAGACCGCACTCCCCCACCGGGCCCTGTGTTACCATACCGACCACTGGCGCTACCTTCCAAGCTGTTATTGGCACAAACGCCGCCACCTGAAATGGGAGGTAGTAATGATGAGAAGTTGCCTCCTTTTGTCAACATTCCAGCTTCACAAGCTGCAAGGAGCATATTTTGGTTCTATAAAGATGATTAAAACCACGCCACTAAGGCATTACAAGTATTCCACAAGTAAGCGCGGTTGATTTGTTGACGAAACACTGAATACATTTCCATTTTTCGCACACATGCGCAACATTTTGGGATAAAATTGACCTGCACTAAACTCCTCGTATAGGTATATGAATAATTTGATAAGGAATGTAAATCAGCTGTCTACAATGCGGTATAAGTAGTTTGGAGTTCTGATTGTCTTGGCGGATTTTAATGTTTAATGAGGCTGAGTTTTCTCTCTCGGGTTTCACGGTTCACTGACTCCATTCACTTCAGCCTGTAATAGTTAATTGTGCTCACTCTGCACTATTCCCCATGAAGCGCACACCCAATTATAATCATGAGTAGTTCATCTGTTCATGCCTTATTATTATTTCTGACTAGATGGATATAGCACTCTATTTTGGAGGTACCACATAAATTGTGCTGCAGATTGTATACAGTGCATGGGGTATTTATGTTCGAAACATCTTTTATTATAATTATAAAGAAAATGCGTAAGTGTAATTTGTAAATAATTTTACATAAGAACATTTTGTAAGCATGCATTCCGGAATTATTACGTGCGTTTTTATGATTGTGACTCAATTATTATGCTAAAATATTACTTAATTGAATATCTGCATTTGCCTGAGACAAAAATGTAAACAAATCAATTGTGATTAAGTACTATACAATGGAGACATCCAGAAGTAAAATACATCGCGTCTAGAGTGAAAGTAAAATTATTTTATTGCACTCTAATTCATACAAGAAGTGAGTGTCATTTTCTAAACATAATTACCCTCCTTAATGGATCCGTAAATAAAAAGGAAACAGAGGAGCTCATAATATAATTAGATGGAATAAAAATAAGTTTCACGCTATTAGATATGTACGTGTGTACAAATACAATTATAAAGAACTTGCAGTAAAAATCCATTAATTGTAAAAAACACAAAAATAAATACAGCGTACCTACTCAAACAGCAGAATGTCTGTTTTATATAAAAGTTAAATTTAATGATTATATTTACGCATTTTACACATTTAAACATTTTCTATGAAAAATGATGACTAAAATATGCTTAAACAATGAATTGAGCTTTTTGCATTACACATCATCAGAAGAAGTAGGTAATTTTTTTTTAATATTTAGCATTAACTTAAATATGGTAAACTATATGTGTCAAATAAATAAAAATTATGCTCAATGAAATGTTTTGATTAATAAAAATGTGGAAAATCTCTTTTAAAGATAAATATGCATTACCATAAATTGTTAAAAAATGTTGTTTGTGTTCCAAATGATTATTAAGAAACAAATAAAATAAAATTATATTTATTTTAAAAAGATCTATTTTAGAAGAAAATTAATTTTTAAATACTTAAAAAAAATTATTTTATGGATTCCAACAAAAGTTTTTACTAAAAAAATATGACATGAAATTGAAACTGAAATTTCGACAAGTAAGCAGGCAACATAATTTAAAGAAAGGGAACTGCGCCATAGAAACTTATTAACTGTTGAATAAAAGGCTCAAAAATTTAATGACAGTGACCGGTAGCTCTTAGTCGATAATATTTGTATACTCCCATGCTTGTTATGTGAGAAATAATCGGAATTATTCTTAGTATCAATCAAATAATCAATCTCAAAGGAATTCACCGCCTATTTACAGATCTGTTTATGTACCTATTTGGATATGTACGCATCAGAGAAATTCTAAAATAGGTAGTAAATACGTTTGTGACTACATACGGCGTGCATATATCACTAACTAAATCATGATATCGACTGGTGATAATTTATACAGGATAATAGTCTTTTCACCAAATGTAAATAATACATAATTTAATACTAATTGAGTCAGCCCACACGTTAACCTATCTTTTATAGGTATGTATTTAGTTAATACACTTTAAACATCCTAATCAGTAATCATCAATTAAGTCGTGTAGATGAGAAATAAATTGTATAATTTCTATAATTGTCTTGAATTATACACATAATTACCCATAAATTGCATATTTGTTTTAGTCACTTGTGCACAATATTTGTAAATCACTATGGATTATGATGAAGCGCTACATTTTTATTATCAACAAACTACATTTTAAGTATTATATGACCATAAATAATAGTTATGAATTTTCTCCATCCAAGAAAACACAACATTGAGACAAATTAAGAATCCACGTATCTTAACTAATTTCTTATATTCATAAATAGTTTACGTACTAATCTACTATAATGAAATGTGTTTAGTAATGCGATGATTACCTGCTTATATTTTGGTTGTTAGTTTCATTGTACGCAAGCATCGTTATTTGGCTGGCTTGTCTATAATGTTTTAACTTGTGTATTTGATTTATTATTATTAATGTGTATATATTCAAAACACATTATTGTTATATTTATGGACGCACTAAAATTTGGGTAATAATATTGTTGAACTAATGTAACTGTAAACATAATTATTATGCATACTACTATTTTAATTAGTATTTTGAATATGACTTCTTAAATCGATACTATATATGGAAATTGGTTTACACAAAAAATGTAAATTGTAAAGAAGACATTTTACATGCGTGCAAAAGAACTAACCATATTTATACATGAGACGTTATTGTGGTAGTATTGCAGGATTTCTCAGACTTTTTGTACTATTCGATTCTATTATGGGTATTCTAAATCTAAGTTTTTTATGATAAGAGGATAGTCACAAATTTCATAGATTATAATCACACTGATAAGGTCTACAGAATCAGTAGATGAAATATATATCATAAATTTTAAGGAAATATGCTTGTGCATATGACTAGGATTGACATTTAATGCGAAATTTTGTACCTCGATTTTGTTTGAAAATATTTCTAACACACCTTGGACCTGCCTTTCCCCAACTTTATTCATTAACACTGTTTATCGTCATTGATATAAAACAATTATTCTGAGAAGAAAATAGTTATTTTAAAGATTTTTAAGTTTTTATAATTATATTTTTAACGGTTAACGTGAAATATTTGTTCTATATAAAGTATACTGTACAAGGCACAAAACAGTATAACTACATATTGCATCCATAATAATATTGCATTCACATAACAGATAAACATGGACGCTAATTAAAACTAAAAAGCAACACGTATAATTAGTTACAACGACTAAATAATTAATCAATCTATATAGATTGGTACATTATTATATTATTATATTACAAATATTTAGCTCGTATAAGGTAGGGTTTCAGTCTGATGAAATTAGTTGAACGAATTCTAAGTAAATTTTACACGCTCTCTATTTGATTTAAGTTTTAATTACTTATTATTTATGTAAAATCAGGTACCTAGTCGCATTGAAAATTATTACCAGTGTGTATCGTATAACATGTAGATACTTACTGTATATCGTGCAAATTCATCAGTACCTAAAGCACGGAACTCTAGACATGACTTCAAAAAGATATAAAGTACACCATGCCCGTAGATAAAGTATCAGCAAATTAAAACTGGTAATTATACATTTCTAGACACCTTTAAAAGGGAATTAAAATAAAATCGATATAAGTGAAGGGGTAGGTGAAGAGGTAGAATTTATAATAGTACTTTTCTCATTATTACACCTCGTAATATGGGCTCCTATTTAAACTGAGGTAGCTGATATAAAAGGAAAGTGGTATGCAGAGATTCCTGATTTACATTTATATCTGACATCTTTCGACTATTCAATGTGTAAATTTATCAAGTATAACTATGCGGCCTGGTAGTACAAAACGTTATCAAAGCAGAACGAATGAGATGAACCTGCCTATATCCATATAGTAATAGTGTACCATTAGATACTGATATAGCTTAAATACTTGTAGAGTAAAGCAAAGCCAAGAGAAGAGGAAAAGATAGAAAGTTGCGTAGGCAGAATTCGGTCAAAAAAATTTTATGCTCTTCCAGTAAAGAAATTTAAATCATAGCCAGTGCAGTACGTGTAGGATGCGATTTGCTTGATTGTGCTGCCAGCTGTGAAACACACATAAATGCGGGTTCTTCCAAAAGTAAAAAAAAGAGAACAGCTCCATAATCTGAACTATAACTAGATAGATTGAAGATCAGGGATGATCAGGTGTCGCCTGTTACATAAAATATACTAGGGGAGGAGGAAGGTCCCAAATATCTAGTTACTATAAATGTAAAAGAGAATAACATGCGTGATAAGATGGATCAATACCTTCACCCTTTCACCTTTTTATATACTGGACGATGAATGACTGCTGACTGCTTGTGTATATTTGAACTTTACTATCAACCCCGCAGGAAAAAGTATGTCGCAGAAATCGCAGAGTATGTATTTTTTGGATAACAATAATATGTCAAATTACCGTGAAGACAGTTGGTTTTTCAATTCTATGTGAATCTGATCTTACTGAGTGGCACAATGTCAGAAAGAGGAAGTAGAGCTAATTGGATCAAATAAATGCGTAGAAACGCCAATATTGGTCACTATCTGTGACATTTTAACATGCAGTATGTATGTAAGCATATTATGTACTCGTATTTAGTAGGTATATAATTAAACCTGTGGACAAATTAATGATTACCAAATTTTAAGAAGGATTAGTGCATTATCATAACTTTTGATAACAGTTTCGTATATATTAAAAAAAAATAAGTTTTTAATGATTCAAAAACTGATTAGGTTTTTTTTAGTTTAGCGAAGTATTTCTTTTTAAATAATAAGAAACGAAGAAAGCAGAAAATAATTTATTTAATTATTTGGAATTTTAGTTTTTAATAAACTTCGACAAAACTATGATTAATGTACTCGTATTTACAAATACATATAATAATATAGACGGATTATTAAAATAATGTAGTTTTATTAATAATAAAATGTAACTACAACTTTTGAGCTCAACAAGAACAAACAAGAAGACGCAAAACAAAATAACAATTAACCTCTTATAAAGTCTAATTTATTATTTTTAGTAACTAAGAGTGACGTTTTTCATTCAATATACCCTAATTAAATACAAATTAAATCTATAAATGTTCTCAATTTAAACAAATAAAAGAGAAGATAATATCGGGATGGGTATAGCATTAGTAATAGCTACATATATGTTGTGCTGGTACAATATATAATATTTTTATAATAGTAAATTATTAACAATAAATTAACATTTAGTGGTTCTAAAAATAATGAAAAAATGACATAATTATAGATTTTTAATGTCCCAAACATCGTGCATTAAAAGTAAAACGCAACTGAACATATTATGAATACTATAAGACTCCTGTTCGATACGCTACATATCACTGGTGAGCTATTAAAGAACAAAGCATATCTTATTATTTTATCCTATAAAATATACCCCGATTGGCAAAAAATTCATTTTTGAACAATTTAAAAAATACTCTCTTTGTCAACAGTCTAGAAATACATCTCTTAATTAACCATATAAATAATCATAAGAAAGTAATGAGTTGGACAATATAAGTCTTTCAATATCAATGATTATAATATGCTTAAAGTTTTAAAAGTCACCAGAAAGCCAGACTGCGTTAGCGAATTTAGACGGTGTGTGGGATGTGTCATTATGTCTGATTTATGAACAGGCTACGAGCTTCAATATTATCATATAAACAAGAAATCTTATATAATGTTCAATGGTAATAGTACCTATATATGTACAATATACATTACAGATAGATTAGTGTATTTAATACATTCTGTCTGAATTCAGAGGCCCAACTCAAAACTTGTTTACATCAAAGTATTTCGGTACATTAAAGATATAAAAAGGAATAAAATATACAAAATTATAGATAGCTGTATCCTGTATTTTAGAGATTTTGGTGTCGAAATACGGTATATGACTATAGACACCTATATTATACTCGTATTTAAGAACGTGCCTAATAGAAGTATAATTATTGACATTAAAATGAAGAGTTGTTTAGAGATGGTCATAGCATACTGATAATGTTCCTCAAATGGTTGACGTCCTTCAATTTGATTACATACTTTTCTAATTAACAACTTACTTAATTTTATATACCAAATTTAATACACCTTAGGAACGTGCGATATATATATACCAATGCAAAGTGTGTTTAAAATGACATTTTATGACGTTGTGGTTTGGTAATGATTAACAAAGATTTTTACTGTATTTTTATGGAATATTTATCTGTGCACAAGTAAGTATAATTATATGTAGAATAAAATAATTAGTCTGTATAGTGTTTTATGTTTTATAATACAAAATACAAAATACAAATTTATAAATGTTATACAAGTTGATCAAAAAACGGATAAAAATAAAACTTTAATAAATTTAATTTGTAAAAAAATTCTAAACATGAAAATAAATATAATCTGCACATTTTATAATATAACATCAATATCAATTTAAATATCAACGATAAGAAATCACGAAAAGTTTTTAAAAATAAAAATACTTGATTAATTGTCCTTTCAAAATGCATATACAATATTCGATACAAATTTATGTAAGACACTTTTAATGACATGGCTATTTTGAATCCGAAAGTCTATATATGTTAACTTTGAACAAACTGAGCTCTCTTTTAATCATGGGGATGCCTTCTCATAAGAATTCATCGCATGCGCATACTTTATTCTTGAACGTTCTTATAAATACGACTTATTTTCATTTATTTCGGATTACAATCTATATCAACAAAAAACATCGTGAAAGATACAATTTAACGATATATCAAAATTAACTTTATAAATTATTAAATACAAACACCTACATATATATACATTGTAACGTATCTTTTTTTAAATGAAATGTGTTTTATTTAACAAATCCATTTGTTCATTATTAACTAAATAAGGTTGTAATATATTGCAAAATAAAACGCAACAGATCAGCCATGTATTACGCATGTATTTACATATGCAGAGTAATATCGTATATATATTTTATGTACATGTATATTACATAGAACTACCCGATAAGCCCTTTTACAGACAGTTTTAAATGTCATTAAAATGTTTATTTAATATATATTTTATGTGCGTCTGTAATTAGGATGTTCAGTATAGTACATTTTTAGTACATTTTAGTACAGGATTAAGAACAAATATTTGTCCTAAAGCGAAATAGCAAAAGTAATGCTGGGATCTTCCTTAAATATATTTTATACAACTATTTTGTCTCACTTTTACAATGATTAAAAAACGCTTTATGTAGAAATATAATTGTTGGTGAATTTTGTAAGAAATCTTACCGTATAATGTTAAATATTTGTGTAGTAACCAAACATATTATGATCTTATATTTGGGTAAGATATTAATCAAACTGTATATTTATTTCAATTAAATAATTTCAATTACAAAAAAATGTATTATATCTTACATTATTTCTTCAATTGCACAATAAATTTGAGCAAAAATTCTTTATAAACTATGTTTCAACACTGTCTAAAATTAATAGATTTTCTAATTAACTTTAATTTTGAGCAATATTTTATACTTAAATTGTAAAATGTTTAAACTGATATTTTTCTATTTTTAAATATGAGTAACTTTATATTATTACCTATACATATATCGAAATGAATTTTTAAAGTTTTGTATATACTATAGAGTTTTACTATAAATGCGTAAAATATGAAGTTGAATTTCTAGATTATTAATTAAAAGACGCTCATCTCTCTTGATTATTATATGCAAATAGATATTATACTATTTTGCTACCGTAAAGCTTTTATAAAATAATGCTTTAAAATTGAAACAACTTTAACATAGTTTTAGGTATAAATGTAGCTAATTATATTAGTGATATTTATAATGTTATTAAATATATTATTAAATTTATTAATTATAATTATATTATGAGACATTAATATTGCTTAAATCTTAATGTTCATTTTAAACTATAAAATTAAAAAATTAGGCACTATACTAATGCGCATAACCATTCATGCAGAATTTAGAATACAAATATTTTCTATTGTCGATTATGTACAATGCAATGGATGCGAAATCAATTAAGAGATGAACCTCTGTGTATTATTACTCAGTATTACATTATTTTGTATTGATTGACAATTGTAGGTACCACAGGGTTCATTTTAAATCATTTTGAATTATTTAACATAACTATATACATGTAAAATGTTCAACTAATTGAATAGTGCATGTTATTGGATGAGACTATAAACCTTAAAATAAAAACGACGATAGAATCGTTGAAGAATCTTCGGCTATTATATTAAAAAATATAAACAATTTTTAGTGATACCAACAGCAAAATTATTTTTTCTAAAATTCTAATGGTTCACAAGGATTTATCATGTTAACTATAAGTTCATAAATGTCAGCTGGCTTCGTGAAATTTATTTGACAGTTTATTATTTCAATAAATATTTAAAACGCTTAAAAAAAAGAAAATGAAAAGGTAACTGCTTGAATTATCACACCTTGAAAATATCAATGTACGTTTTAGAAACAATGTCGTACTTTTTATTATACATAAAAAATAGCATGTACTTGCAAGAGTAAATATGAAATCATTAAGTTCAAAAGAGATGAAAATACAATCTCATATATAGTAAAGTTCGGATCATATAAATAATACCCAGACACATAAACATACACAGTGTCATTGTATACCAGCCGGTAGGAAACATGTGGTGTGTCTTTTCAAATTAGTTCAGAAAGTGGATGATGCTTTGAATTTGCTAACGTACACGTTTCTCGTAGTTAAAAGAGTGTGTCTGTCCATGTATACATGTATACATCGCAGTTGCAATATATGTATATGTATACCTCGTAAATTGAATTTTGAAACTACACCTAACGTTTGGCATACATTCCAAAAGGTTTAAAAATGGGCATAAAAACACTGAAACTTTCGCATGAAAATAATCTTATACTAAGATTAGAAGAAAAACAGTCTTACGACCAATATTAAAACCTGAGTGCTGTAAAATTCAAATATTTACAAATATTTACAATTGAAATTAGTTGTATATGTATTTGCCTCATTTCATAAAATTAAATTTTGAACTTAATAATTGACTAACTTAACTAATTAATATTAATATTAACTAAATTTATCGGAAGATATTTAAAGGAAATAAAGGAAATATTTAGAAATAAAAATGTTGTATAATTGTACACATAACAATATATCTCTATCATAAGCCAATCAATTTTATGACTTTTTGCATTATTTGTAATTATATAATCTTGCATAAATATGAATTTTACTAAAAAATTGAATTTGAATTTTAGATTTTTATTTATATATATTATTTTGGTTTATTTTCGGAAAAAACTTTTGTTCATTTAACTATCAATAAATATACACATATACCCTATATAGACACATTTATGGGTTAAACTTATTTTGTTTATATGAATAAATTTCTTCAATGGAAACTGTTTTATTAATACAAAAATAACGATAGAATAATTGCATATAATTACTCCATGAAGAATATATAGTTTGTTTCTTTTATAAAATGAAGAACAAAAATTACCTTCAATTGATCAGTAAGTATATAGGTATAATCTATATAGTTTCATATATCACTTTCCATCATTGTATCTAATTAATGAACAATATTTGTAATATATAGTAGACTAAATAAATATTAACTAAGTAAAAATATTTTAATTATCGCTGAATGGATTTTTTATTTAATCTCATAAAAAGATTGGTTTTTTTAATTAAATATCTATTAAATCAACATATAAATTATGTGTAAATAAATTTTACTTTTCCAAAAGCAAGCTATATCTCATAGTCATACATATTTAATTATATTAAGCTAAGAAATTAAATGACTAAATTGCCCTTTAAAACTAATAAAAATAGGGTTTTTTACTAGCAAACACAAATTAGTAATATAAAAATTTAAAGTAAGTTATAGCTTTAAGAAAAATATATATCACAAAAATAAAGCTGTACCAATTTTTCGTTCTAATCTTATATAAGATGCTTTTTGATATGGATTTTTATACATTTATAGGCCATTACACTGTTAGTACCAGTTTTATAAAAATGTATCAATTAGAAAACAATATCATTTGGAAATCAAATTAGACAGATATATTCTACACGGGATGGTTACAGAATCAAGAAAGTTTGAAAATATACAAAATTTCTATTTTAATTTAATCAACCTTAAGTATTAACATAACAAAATTTAGAAACAAATATAAAACAATGGGACATGCCTTGATAATAAATCAAATCACTAATCTAAAGAAAGGCTCAATAAAGTTTTATGAGAGAGATGTCATTTATCGGATTTTCCATAGAGAATTAAACTCTATATGGGATTTTCAATTATTTGGGTTTTATTGATTGGGGCACTTAATAATATCACTATAATATCAATTATTAGACTGCAATGTCAAACATGAGAAAATTGCTATTATTCCTAAAAAATAGTATTTAAATTGTAAAAATTTACCGATTTAAATTTGATTAAACAAACACCACAAAATATAAATATCTATGTTTCGATAAAAATTAGTTCAATAAATTGAATGTACCGTGCTAATACACTTATATAATAACTTAATAGTTTACTGAATAATAGAGATTATCGTCGTGATAAAAACATTGAAGTACTTACTAAAATAAGTTACTAAATATATTTCACCGGTAATGCGGTAGAAATAAAAACACATCTAATGCTAAAATTAAAACTAAATTTTGAAAGGTAATATAAAGTTACCTTTAGATTAGTATTTTCCTTATTAATATACGTTAAACATACGCGCATCTTTCATGGTTGGCTTACTTTCTCTTTCGTGCAGCAATTGCTGCAATGACGAGGTCTGACCACCACTACTATTTTTCATTGTCGCCATTTGCATCCTTTATCACTTGGGATACCACTACAGCTATTCGGGCGTCAAAGCAGGAAACATGCCAATGAAGATGTAGTGTAAACAGAAGTGGGAAAACATTGATGTTGGCAAATATAGATCACTTAGAAGACGACACATTTAATTCAGTTTCGCACATATGAAGTCATCCAGCTTCAAGGAAAAGGAGAACAAAATATTTTCACTGTCATTTTTCGCTATCTACGGTGAGTAGAAATGATCCGAACCAAAAATCAATACTTTAACTAAATTAGAGCCAATCAATCGGACGTCGACCAAGACAATAACAAAAAGAAATACAAAACAACAACAAAAACGTCGTCGGATGTGGATTCACCCAGGCATGACAGAATGAAGTGTGTATACCATGTAATGGGAGATTATCAGCTCCGTCAAACTGTAAATCAAGTGATGGATGACTCCTTACTTGCTGCTGTTGTTCAGATGTTGACAGTACGTAACGGAAAGCGATGGATTGTTGGATATTGCTATTATAACCAGGTCCTGTCTGCTTGCTATCTGTCGATGTCTAAGCACTCGCCATGAAGGTGTAGCCGCACAGTGTGACTTCTTCCTTCGTCTTCTTCCAATTCTTCTCTTCGACCAGCTGTCCCTCTAGATGTGAGATCGCTGATACCTACCTCCCTGACTACTAGGTTCTTTTACCTGACTACCAAGCGAGTTGCGCTTGCGTTATTTCAATATTCTGGTCTAGCTGGCGGTCAGGAAGGAATATACATTGAGGGAAAGTATCAGAAGCAACTAGCCTATACATATATACATGTTCCTATACACGGCAACTCTGTCTGCACTACCCTGCATTAATACACAGTCGCTACACATGCGTGCACAGTCAACAACAATCTGCATATCACGGCAACACAGAGCCAAAAAAGCCTATCAAAAGAGCGCGCGGCTGGGATTCTATTTCATCCTTGGTGAAATAAATCTCAGTTAGTCAGGCGGTTTTCTCTCTCTCTCTCTCTCTATTACCCTGAGCTGAAGACGTCGTTCCTTATCAAAAAAGGTAAAAAATATATACCTACTGTGCCCAATATTCTTGCGCGCACACGTCTAGGTTTCAAAAGAAGGGGTACTGTAGATGGAACCATAAGGCGCGGACGTTCCTGATTCCCCTCAATCCCCCTAAATCGATGAAATAATGTACCAGAATTGATGAAGGCGATACACATGTAACTATTCTATATACCTATTCTCCCTTCAGCCCTCTGTGTTAATTATATAGCTGTTCAATATTGTGCATTTATATGTGCAACATATAATAAACCTACATTATAACCTTATAACTGCATTACGTCCTACTATGTATAATGTTCACTGTATTTGAGGTATAGTTAGTAATATTATACTGGAAATGTACATGTGTTTAATGTGTATAGGTATAGTAGTAGATATCTAGATGGAGTATAAAATGCATGGGCTCATTGTACAGTAGCCTCGCTGGATGAAATTTGCCCCCGGTATAAAGTTCTTATACATCTCAGACATTCGGCCAACTATGGGGTCAGAAATATGGAAGTAGCAGACAACGATAGTAAAGCATAATAATACGTTAGACAGACATCGGATGCAATTGGGAGAATTATAAAATGATATACGCACAGTTGGATTATCTCCAATAAATGTAGTCACATCATGCCTGGGAAATGGTATCTGAGGTAATATTTAATGTAAATTAAAGTTATTTCGAAAAAGACATATCAAAAATTGAAATTCGCTCATTGTCCAAAAATTGCCTCTATATTAAAATATAGAGTCCAGTGGAATTACAACTTTATAAAGCACATTCGGTGGTATATTATAAAATATTAAAATTGAAGTTGTTTTGCCAATGTTAACGACTTATACGAGGTATATACAGGTAGCTTCGAATATTTATAATTACATATAATTACAGTAATCATGTATTTTATGTATAGAATACGATTGTGCAGGTTCATGTTAGTATTAAATACCTTTAATAAAATAAGGTATTAATTTTGAAATTGTGCATGGTGATACTACATAAAATATTAATGGAATTTACGATGCTGTGGGTCCAGCATATTATATATAAAATAAATTCAATTAACGTTTTCGGAATAAAAGAAAACTAATTTAATTATGTCAGCATTATTTTTACAGAAGCTTATTAGAAAATATATGAATTATACTAAATATACTTGTTCTTATATAATTATTTTATTGTTGTGCAAAATATATTATAAAGTGAATATTAATATTTCAATATAATATTTACATTTATATCCAATTAAAGTAGTTGTTCTTTATATATTCTATCTTTATTGAGTGCTTTTGAAGTTGATTTGAAGTTGATTTTCAACCTTAAGATATAAATGTTCACATGATATTCCAAACGTGTAATAATTATATTTAAATATTAATACTATAACTGCTAAAAATAACATATAATATATTGCGATATAAATTTCAAATATTTTATAATTTGAAATAATATATCAATCGATATACTATAATATAAATCAATAAAAGTTAAATATCTGGCTCCGTTTATGCCATAATATTTATTACAATATTACTGAATTATAATATAAAAGTGTCGTTATATCTTATATTTCATTATTCCGTCAGTGAAATTTTTCTGTGTATAAAAATAGATGGAGTCATACAGAGTCATCTATGTGTCTACTTTAAAATAAATATGAAATCAATAATGAAGTATAAAATGTAAATGCATAGCACCAGGGTCGTTTTAAATGATAAATGTATTTTATTTTTTATATATGGGGTTCAACTGTTACACGCGGAGTGTCAAATCAAGGTACATAATATGGTTTCAATAAGGATCATACAATGAATAATCGTTTTCAATGATCAATTAGAAATCAAACAATTTGGGGCAAATGCGGCAATTTGGTATCACAAAATAATAGAATACGCTTTTATTATTATGATATTGTACTCCAGCATGGCCTCTATATATACAGCCATATATATATAATAGGCTATGACTTCAGTAACCTGACTTATAAAAAAATATATGTTGTCGACCAATTATGAACTCAACCAGTTCAGAACAAGTCGACTCAATTTTAAAATATTTTATAATCTATAAAAAGTATTAGACTATATAATTATAAACATCTCATAGGGCATATAACTATTATTTTTCAAAGAATTACTATGCAATTTTTATAATTCATTATACTGAAATATATCATTTTAATTTTAAACTGTTGCATGTTGAAACTTTTCGATTTGCACCATTTTTAAAAGTAGATATCTTTTATATTATACTATGTTTCGTTAGTACTATTTTAGTTTTGTAGTTATTTATTGTTAATGTAAATATTTAATGAAGAGCTTAGAGATTTAATGGCCAGAACAAATTGTACAATTTGTAAAATGAAACATTTCTTAAAAATTGAGTAAATATATATTGAACATACTTCAATGACTTTCGATATTATAGGTAAAAAACATGTCACCCTTGATATTCTTATCAACATTGTAATAAGCTTATGAAAATTAGTCATTAAATATACAAAATTATTGTTCAGATGCAATTTACAGACATTTAAAGGAAGATTTAAAATAATAAAAACACAATAATAAATATTATTTATCGCAATAAATATGAAATACTAAGTAAGTAACTTACTGTTGTTAATGAGACGTCCCCTTTCAAGCAAGTCCTGAGTTGAATCCGGACTTGCCATTGCAAATTGTTCTGATGACTATTGAAGATGATCTTCGAAGAATGTGCTGGTTCACTGGTGCTGCCTAGAATCCCTCAAGATAGCTATCAAAGTTAATCAGGTGGTGTAGTCTTGAATAGGCAACTAAGTAGTTCCAGATCTTATAGGCACCAAATTATCCTATCCGCCTTCCATACACCTGACCAACGAAAGAGGAAGGTTGACAAGTTTTAATGCAATGAATGCGTTGACTTTTGAGAATTGGGATTAAAACTGCATTGTCTCTGTGGACATTTTTGTATCGTCCCGCGATAAGATTGTAAAAAAAGGTTAATAATCACAAATTGCAATGCTAGTTGTTATTATGAAATAGTAACTTAATTGTAGTGAAGTATGTGCCGCGCCATTCCACATCACTCCTTAGTACTCTAGTCGACTTTCGCAATTAGTTGACATCATCATAAGAAGACTGATAGTTACAGATAGAACCGACAGTACAGAACAGACAATGTATAGTAAGATGAAGTAATTGTGTTAGTACCTCTAATTAAATATAATGCCGCCAGTAAGTTTTACTCCGTAATTCTCAGGAATAGCGAGGAGGTATATTACAGTGGTGGTATTATTTTCCGCATATATAGATATATATATATCAATCTCTCATTCAATATATAATGGCCATTTTAGTGAGGCAACAGAGAAAGCGATTATAGAGAGCAAGGACTATTATACACAGCCAGCCTCTAGTTGGATATATAGTTTGTATGTGTAGTTACTTTTTAGGTGGGTGTACAGTCAAGACCATACTATATATACATTAGATATTACGATATTATATGTAAAACACACATATGTACATATTATATAGCTTACCAGCAAGTGCAGTTTTTTTTATACAGTGCTAATATGTGTGTCAACCGGGTGTATGTTCGTTCCTTCTCTACTTTGTCAGTTGATAGTGTGCAAGTTATAAAAGTAGGGGGGAGAAGAATTTATTCGATTTGGGGGGGTGGGACACAGTTTAGTGTTTACTTTAGGCGCCTTGTGTTTCAATGGGTACATCGGGAAGGTAAGGTAAGAACGGGAAGGGGGGATGCTTCTGTGCCCTGAGCATCATCCGCTGGTTCGCTGGTGTAAAGATACTTTTTGAAGGTGACATTATGAATGGTCAAACGAACAAACGGTACACTTAGCCAGCTGTATACTTTAATGTACTTATTGTAAGGCCAAAAATAGAACCATTAACTCCAACAATGAACTACAACCGGAAGAAGAGTGACAATGATATGTTTGTTACACTCATTTTAATGTCTAAAACTCATTTTCTTTGTTGTGGCCATCCATTGTACGCGCACGACACATCATCTAACCGTACTCAATAGTGCGAAAAGATGTTTATATGCTGGTATGATTGTATGCGTAGGAGGGAAAAAAAAAGCGAAATGGATAATCCCGAAAATTCGAATCTGTACGATGAATAACGAGGTCCCGATTTGATTGCGGGGGCGAAGAAGTATATAAAAAATATGCACTACATAAAGATAATATTCGGTCATCCTTACATGTGTGCCAGTTATTGATAAAACTGAAAATGTTTTACACCTTGCAAAATTCAGTTGATATTATTATTGATTGTCAAAATAATTTGATCATTATACAAACACACTCGTATTTTGTAAAGAAATGTATGAATACTAAAAACAAAACTATGAAATTCATATTACATTTTGTGAACCACAGTAAATTGATTAAAAAACATTTATTTCTTCCCCTCAGTTTGGAGAAAAACAACTCACTCTATATATAGTTCGAAATTATTACACGAGTTCTGCATCGAAATAAAGTCCAGAATTGCTAAAAAAGATAAATTATTTATGAAGCATATTTTTTAATAATATCAGAAATATGAAAAGAACAGCTTGCAAAAATAGAAAAAACCGTCTATGTATTAGAAATATATAAATGTTAATCATCACCTCATAAAACTGTATATATTAATCAAAGCTTATAGGTGTGATAGATAACTTATATATTTTTATCTGGTTGTATATTTGCCAATCTAATGTAATAATATAGTGAGGGCCTAATTTAGTGTATGTCATGATCATTTATATATTATGATAACTTTTAATACGAAATATAACTTGTCTAAAAGTATGAATATTATATAAAATATGTTTAAATAAAAAATTATGTTTCATGCTTGTATTTGACAGTTAATATTAGGTGATTCTGAATGCTTATCTGTCTATTATAAACAATCCCTCTATGTGTCAACCTGTAAATATTAATATTTTCTGTATGGGAGAGAAAGTAATGTATTTGAATGCACCCCCGGAGCGAAACAAAAGGTGAATATGTATCTATAAGCAGATTTAACATTGGACGGGTCAGAATAATCCCATGTATAAGAACGAAATGCGCTAAGAGATGCCATTCATTGGTGAATCATTTCCTGCTAACTTGAAGTCAAAAAGAACCTGCGAAAGATTTTCTTTAAGCGTGAGAAAAGCCTACTTAAATAATTGGTGATAATTTATTCTTCCAGCAATGTGAATTAAAAGAACATTAATCTTCAACGATGGAGCTTGAAACGAAATCCAACGAATGACCTATGTAGTTCCTTTCACTTAGGAATGTAGCCGATTTAATAGATAAATTAAATAGAATTCATGTAATCGAAAAATATACGTTGTAAAAAGAAAAAGTGGTGATTTTTATAATAATATAGATAACTGCAATTGTTATCTTAAACACATTTTAGATCAAATATTCTTAGTCCGAAATTCAATTTTATAACAAATGTTGAAAATTTTACCGATCTGCATTATATTACTTCTTAGTAGTAGGCTAAGGTAAATATCCATTTTTATACAAAATATATAAACTAACTAAAAATTTGCAAGGTCATATAAAATCTTAAATTTCTTTCCCTTTAGCTAAAAAGTTGGTCACCCTTTTCAGTGTTTTCGTATTTTTATTGTTTTTCTATAAGTTGCCACTGAATAAATAGAATTTATGAGATTATCGATATTCATTTAATAAAATTTAATGATCTTTAAACAATAATTTACTAATAATGTGATCATACATACAATTTCTTTAATTTTGACATAAACTTAAAAATAATATCCAAATAGATATATTAAAAATTCGAATAAAAAATTAGAGCAAAATACCAAAACAATAAAAAATTAAAATATTAGCGAGGTTTTACCTTGTTTTGAAAGATAGAAAAACATGATACCTTTGTATAATGGCCTAACATATACACATATAAATAGTAATTTGTGTAATACACCGTATTGTAGCGGCCGGCAGGAAGAGCCATGAACATTGTTCTCGGCCGAACATTTTATTTTCTCTTCGCCACTATTGATTTATGATATGCTAATAGTAATGTATTAGTTGGATCTGTTAATACTGTTCATGTTATTATATTGTATGTCTGAATGTAACTGTAAATGAAAGACAGATAAATTGATGTCAGAATTAAACAGTCTATTAAGCAAGAAAGACGTATTTTTCTTTTATAACAAAAAAGGGAAATTTCGGGCGTTTTTTTAGTCAAATACTGACAACGCCTTAGTATATACTATTTCATACAATAATATTTATAGCAAATATTAATTTGAAGGAAACACATTGAATGTGCAATTAATTAATGTGTCAATAATTCCATGAGAACAACGTATCTCATTTAAGAGAACACACCTGGTATAAAGACTCAGTTAGAGGGTACATTATTGAATATGTTACATGAAAATATGAAAACAATATATATAAAGAAGTAAAACCTATTTCTATTTGTTCCTAAGCTATGTTGATCTTTATTCGAAGAAGTATGTCGCAGATATCAATAATATTTTTTCACATTGAAATGCACAGTTAAATGATATAAAAACACCGAAATGTACATAATTTACAATTATAAAGTGGATACATTACGAATTATTTATATTATTTAAAGAGGGAGATACAGGGCAAGACTTATATTATATGAGATATGTATATAAATATAAATATTTTAAAATAAAATAAATGATTCCATATCTTAATAAATGTCTAAAATATAAAGCTGTAAACTTCAGCAATACAGAACAATCACAATATCTAATTTAAAGAATTCATGAACAGTTGAGTCAAAGTAAAATAATATATGTGTATATCATTCGAATAAACAGAATTCCTTCCTAGAAATCTGTCCTTTTAAATTTATATTTTGGAAAATTAAAAATGTATTAAACTTTTCTGTTATAATATTATATAAAATTTAACTTAATTAATTTAGATGAAATATTTTAAAATTACCTCTTCATGCAAATTATAAGTGCACTCTATAATATACTAGCATATCAAAATGTTAATCAATAAATTAAATGTTACAGATTTATAAAGAAAATACGTCCGATTTTCTCAGCGAAACAGAAACGCGTTTTCAATTATGTATATATCAAAACAGTAAAATATTTATTACTCTCAACAGATTTGCTCGCATTATATATAAATATGAGTTGGTTGTACTATAAGAAAAGCACTATCCATATAATTATATACTATATATATATACTAATATATAATAAGTAAACATGAGCATTAAATCCTACTGAGAAGCATAAGCCTGACTAGTAATTAATTACAATCCTGACAATATATCTAAGTACCTATATTTAATATCAACAAATAAAAATATGATCCTCAAGCTTATGGAAACAATAAGAGTCATTAAAGATCTCTTCAAATCATGAGATTGCAATCTCTCATAAAAAAACATGCAAGGAAGACTATTATATAATTTAGAAGCCCACATGTGGTGACTGTATTAAGTAAATACATGCGCAGTGATATGAAACAAAGGGAAGATTGAGACAATCTGCTCATAATGCCAAAGTATACACACCCTATCGAAGGAGGTAATTTATTGATCGATCTGATTTATTGCCAGTTAGAATGAGCGACGCCTTTTATTATAGAGACTCAGATATTTTACATGTAAGATAAGAAAAAGGATTTTTAATCAATGACTCAAAAATATTTTCTCTCTATTTCATGGTGTTACTCAATCAGTAACTAGCCAATGACAATGACGATTGGTGCCCTCAATAAACACAAAAGCTTTGCTTAAATTATACTTGATTTGAGATCAGAAAACGATAGGGAGTGTTAGTTAGAAAGGAAAAGAGAGGTGGAAGTTGAGCGAGTTGATTAAAAATAGACTTCTAATTACTGTTGTGTGCAATTGTGTATATACTTTCAGTCGCTGTGATCAGTTACAACCGCACTTGGAGTCTTCCGGATTATTTTTTACAAAAGTTTGGTAAGTAAATGTAGTTATTTATTTAACGTTTTTATACTGTGGAATAGACATGAGACAAATGAAATAAATTGTGATTAAGACTCAGGCTAGAAAATTTATTGATAATAGTTTCAAATAAAAATATTTATACATTCTGTGGCATGCAGTCTAATATATATATGCATTTTAAATAAAATGTGATTTTCCAGACTTTTTTCCAGATGGTTTCATCTATTATCTATAGATATAAAATCTGAACCTGTAAAATGATTAAATTAAATCCAATACTATTTGAGTCTGATTGCAACAAATTTCATATTACACTTTATGTATATCAAATTTCAAAAGCTAGTCGTTTAATACATATATTTATATACTTTAACCACCAATTGTATCAATCAGAAATTATAAAATATAAATACGAGTAAATATATTAATTACTTTTCTATGTTACATTCTGCATTGAGTTAAAGAGAAAACTCGATAAAAATCTCAAAAATATGTATCGGTTAAAGAATTTTAAGCAATGCATTAAAAAATTTAACAAAAAATATTTAAAACCTTATATTAATTTTGATCTGTTCAAAAATATCTTCATCTAAAAATATAATACGCTAATCAAAACAATCTTTTGAGAAACCATCGTTAATTCAAAATTAGAGAGAATTTTAGTATTCAACAATACATCTTCAATGTATCTTCCCATAATTAATTATCGATATATTTTTTATATGTCAATTGAAAAAATTTTAATCATTATAATTTTCTGATCAATCATTCATTGAGCAATATTATTGTTAATAGATATATTTTTTGTGCTCTAAAAATAATTCTTTTCAAAAGCAAACTTTACATTACCTAAAATATTTCAGAAATTAATAAGTTTTAATAAGTCAATAAAAATCGCTTTAATCTATACACATGTTTTTGGGCATATATTACCAAAATATTGAAAAAGAAAGTGTGTGAAAAACGAATTAGTAAAAATATTATACTTAAAATTGGAGAATAACATACAGTAAATATCCATGGATATTATATAGAAAGATACCTATAGGTACCTATAAAATTTGTAGGAATGTCTAAACACGTAATTCAAGTATCTAAATATTGAAGAGATAGTTGATGTATGTATTTCATTTAAAAAAATAATAATAATAATCAAGTTTATATGTTAAATTATTTAAAACGTTCAACGATGTGATACATTTAAATTAAATGTATGCAAATTATTATTCACGGCATTACAATAATGTTAATATTTTTCTATAACAATTATCAATATCTTTAAATAAGAAAATGCATTCAAAATAAAATGTAGTATAGGACCATCCTGTCAGGTCGAGCTGCCGATCTTGTCTTACGGTGTCCTTTACATTCAACTGTAAATAAGTTTTACTTGGTCCTTTCAATAATAGCAGCTTAACACGTTTATTACTAAATTACTTGAAATTTAGACTTGATTTATTGCTGTTTCAATTGTTGGATCTTAAAATTTGATAAAATCTTGACGCCAGGTCATTTGAGTATTTATTGATTTCTTATTATTCGTTTAAAAAATATGCAGTATATTAAAAATAGAAATTGTTATACACGATGATACTTGTGATACTTATAATAATTGTATGTATGTCTATTCGTTATTTAGCTATTGACTGAGGTTTATGTCAGCACTGTACAACGTCGCAATAATATATTCATTTTTTTGCAACTCTTTTAATATATGTTTTATATTCTCGCTTTTTTAAGCTTATATACTCAAGATATCTTATGGATGAACCTAGCTGGCAGAGATGTCAATGACATTTACTAAAGTACCAGGAACTAGTTCCGTTGCTTGCAGAGCTAGCAGTCCTGTACCAATGGTGAGAAATCATTTATTTTGTCAATTTATTATTATCAAACAACAGAAATATGCCATTTCAGTAAATGTTAAAATACAACTGGCAAAATAGTTGTACGTACGTATCTAAATACTTGTAATCGATAAATTTTTTATTCTATTTAAATCAAAAACATTCTAAGCTTTAAAAAGTTAAAGGCATAGAATATTGATAGATTAGCAACTGTTTTTGATTGATGATAGCAGTTTCGACACTACTATTTTCTTACACTATACATTTTATAAATTAATACTTTATAACCAATATCTCTTAAATTGAAAATATTAGATAAAAATATAGCTAACTATATTTTATACATAGATTCGTATGACATGTAAAAATTGTATAAGTCTCGATAATTAATCTAATAATTATAAAAATTAGTGTACTACTTATTTATTACCCATTTATGAAATTCGTTAAAATATAACGATTTTCTAACGACAAAAATGTACAACGCGATGTATATGAGATCAATAAGACTAAAAACACTGTTTAATTACTGGTTAAAGGCATAAGGTATAAAGTAATATTGTGGAATATTCAATGTTATAAGGCTAAAATATTGTTCGAAGGTGACATTTTCCTTGTTTTTACTAGGATAGTACAAAAAGAGACCGTTGATTCTCGAAGATTTATTTGTATAATAATAATACAGGAATCCGTAGTTTAGCATGCACGCTTAATGAAGACATTTAGTAGCATGACAAATATGTTTTATATCCAAATTTACACAAATAACATTGGCAATAAGTTTGTGTATTTGTCCATGGATCGGCCCATATATTTAATCCATTCTTAAGGTCCTTTATGACTAAAACTTTACAGTTATTACGCACATATTCGTTGTTTATATGTTATTGGGAGCAGCTTACTGAAGGAATTTTGGGTGTGCTCTAATTTTTATAAATATTTACTGTATAGTTTTTTGCCTTTATGCCTTTGACGTCACGTGACTGGTTGAGCAACCCAATAATTGCATTGTTGGTGAATTATAAGCTCATAATTATACCCAAAAAATTGCACTCAAATCTTTTATGCTCAATTTTATATAAAAGAGAAGAGGCTTCCACTCGAATTGTTTAAATCATTTTTACGACATACACGTCTACCACGGAGCTCAAAATGAAATATAGGCGACATCGTAAATTTGAAAACAGTCAAGATTTGTATTATGAATGGTAGTGGAAATAGTGAAATCAGACGTGGAAAATTTATGCGTATGAAATTAAGTGCCTATGAAATTTCAAAAGAAAGCATATAACACATTAGCATTAATTTGATAATATCCATACACATTATATTGATTATATATACGGTATGTATATATACAATTCTATATGCCTACTAACAAAATAAAGTAAACGTTTTAAATAGTCACGTAAACAATAATAAATATCCGATATCTGATTAAAACCGTTTATAATTGAACCCAACAATTTTTCATATTATTTACAGATTTTCACCTCCATTTGTTTTATTGTTTCGATGAATTTTGTTTATCTTTGTTATGAGCGCAAAATTAAATATTTCAAAAATCAAAAATATTAATATTCGCTATTAGCCAAGTAAAGATTAAAATAATTTGTGTTTTTGCATCAGTGTTTGATGAAGTGTTATCGAAAGCTCACTCACTCAATAAACAAATATCAGCTATTACAGATATTATTTTAATTAAAAAAATCAGTCAGGAAAAGATCTTGTGTAACAAAGAAATATTACGTTGAGTTATTTTATTAAAAACCAATTCAAACAAAAATTTGTTAACAATTCTTAAATGAAATTATCATTTATTATTTTGAATAATGTACAAATAAAATGCAATACAGTAACTTTTAATAATAAATTTACAAAATAAATTCTTTAAAAAGCATCCCAGATTTTAGGGATAAACAAGAGGCGTTCAAATTTCAGTAACGATTAATGAGTATTATGAGTGAATTACTTGTGTGTGAGAATGATGTTAATCATAACATATAGTGTCGTCACAATACTATGTAGGTAGTTGTAATCAGATAATTAGTGATGAAATTAAAAGATACCAATACAATAAGATGCAAATATACCTATACTTATAAGAAACTAATATTGATAACAACATTTTATATCGAATGACATTTATTGTGGTTTTGTTACATCGTTTGTACAATTACACATAATAAGTTCAAAACTTAGAAATTAAAAAAATCTTTAAAAAGCATAAACCCAGATAAATTTTGTTTACTTAAACGTGGGTCAGATCATAGAGTAGTACACTATGATTCATATATTTAAAAAATCTGAAATATTATAAAGTAAGCAGACATATTACATTATAAAATATATAATGAGCTTTTTATTTTAAAATATACCAAATGTATAAAATTGGTGAATTATTTTGATATAGAGCACCTATGTATGTATAATAATATATTTTAATGCAGAAATTTATAGATAGAATTTGGTTATTTAAAAAGATGTCAAACAGTTTTATTATGATGGAATTAATGATAACAAAAATAGCAGTATCCCAAAGGTTCTTCAAACCCTTTCTAATAGTTGTCATTGGTCACCAATTATCTCATATCGCTACACTCGTTTAGAAGTTCCGGTTTATGTCATACGTGAAACATTTTACTATTTCTAAAGACAGACAAGGTCACCCATTAACCTTTCGCTATAAAAATTAAATAATGCATATATTTTCCTTTTTCAGATTGTCTCAAATCGATTGAACAGCCAAAACATTCCCGAAAGAGAAAATAGTTCCCAGCGTCCAATCAATCAAGTAAATCATAAGGTATGTTTTTGAATTTTTGAATGTTGTCTAAAATTTTTGCAAAAATGCTGTGTAAACGTTGTCTATAAGAAAACGCTAGAGTAAATTCAGTCTTAACATTAATCACACAAAAATAAAAAGTAACTGAAAAGTCGGATTTAACAAATAAAATCGCTTTAAAGTATTGTCTATGTTACTTTTCTAAAATAATACAAAACACGTTTTAAAAAAATTAACATACATATTAACTTTATATCTTATTTTTACAATAATCCCAGGCATCTATTCATCAACTGCGAAGGCTTATCGAATATAAAATATAGTAGTTAAATATTAAATAGTAATGCATTGGCTTTTATAATTTTATAATATTCAACAATTTCTTATTAAAAACGTCCATATTCACTTTTGAGAATGAGTCCTGATTCTTCATATTATAAAAAACTAAAGTTAGTCTGATTCCTATTCTCACTGATGCAACTTAATGTACTGTTCAGCTAGTCTGTCAGCTGCGGCGTGGATATGGAGTTAAATATGTTGCACTCTATATCCTATACACAGCTCGATCTTTTCACGAAACACATCACAGTTACAAGCTGTTTCACATGAATCGTATAAGTGTTGTATCAAAAGAGCGAATATTAAACTGAGCAAACATTAACTTCAGCGAAAATAAAAATCTTTGAACAAAGCAAAATTTAAACTGGACGAACTTGGGTGAAAGATGAATAGAGCGAAAGCAATTCATCTGAAATTTTAATTAAGTGAAATTTAAACTAAGCGAACATTAAACTGTGCGAATAATGACTAATCTTTAAATGCAGCAAGCATTACTTCTTTTTAATATATTTTTACAAAACTTCTCATTATGTGAAAAAAAAATTTTATGACTGTCATTGGGGATAGCTTGTTGTTGTTATATTCTCTTCTATTTTTCTAAAAGCATGAGGTATCCAATATTTATCAACTTTCTTGTGATGTGATCTTCAGTGTGTTTCAAAGTATTGTTAACCTTTCTTTGGTCGCTAAGTGTTTTTGCTGCTTATATTTCCTTCATCTCCTTTTCTAGACGCCCCCAATGCCTGTCAGGCCAACTTACAATAACCCGCCGATCGTCATGTCAAAAAGCACAACTCGTACCCCCTCCTCAAACAGTGGCGGTGTGCCTCAGCCATTCATAACACCACCGTTCACGCTACGCGACCCCCCAACAAAACTCCGAGGCAGCGGAGAACCACAAGCAGCCCCAACACCGACCCAACACCATGCCTCAAGTAGTACTTATCGTCTACCAAAAGCGCACCACGCTCCTCTAATGGTGGAGGATCAAATGGACGAAATCTCAATGTCCATCAACCTGGCTGACGATGACGATGATGAGGAAGATTTTGGAAAAGAAAAAATGAAGAAACCAAAAGAAGTGACGTCGAAACCACATTCACCTTCCAAGATGATGGCATCGTCAATTCCCAAGCTGACTGCTGCAGTTGTTGGTGAGTCGCCGATAAAGCCACGAAAAGTGGAGCCAGTTAAAACATCCTCTGCCAACGCGGCTACAGATACGGGTAATTGTAAATCTAAATTAGTCAAATGTGTGCGTTTTTAATAACTTTTAAATTGATGGGATTAAAAAATATATATAATTAGTTTAAATGTATGAATAGTAAAAAATGAAACCTAAATTGGAATCCTATATTTTAATTTGCACTGAGTTTCAGTTTCAATTTCAGGAAGGAAAACAAGTCTCAAGTTTACAAATTACAATATATTTAAGTAGAATATTTCATATGTTATCCAATTACATATTATGAAATGTATAGTAATTTCTTATTAATCACCATAAGTTTAAATTAATCAATCGATAATTATCTCAATGCTACAGCACAAATCAGATTGTTTGAAAAGGGTTTACGTACCGAGATTTGAATTAGCTACCATTGGGAATTCCACCCACTTGGCAACCAATGACGTAAAAATTACCAAAGAATTTTAGTAATCGTTTTTTCTTCCTAGAACAGGAGTCAAGCGGGTAGAATTCCTAGCTTTATACCTGAAAGTAGCAAGTCCGAGGCTTGTACAAACATAATTTAAATGTAGTTTATGGTTCATTTAGTATGATTTACAGTATATTACACAATACAAATGTAGTGAAATGATACATACAATTATGTAATTTAATGGATACGTTTAAAAGGACAAAATTGTTTCCTATATTGACAATATACCTATTTTTACTACACTACACATCTCCATGTTTAATAGATAAGTCAGGTTTTAGTCGGGGCAATTTTTTATGAGATAATCAATGCTTTCCATGCTTACACATGTTAGATTTTTAGTCGACTATAATACAAACTATGGCAATGTCTATTTAAAAAAGGATTAATGTGTTATATTAAACGAGCTATTTTTGTAATCCGACATTCCCTGCGCAGGCCCGAGCAAACCAACCCGTAAACCAAAGTCACCCGAAACCGACCGAAAACATCAACCGGCAACAAAGAACAAGCGCACAGGACCTTCTAGTGGGGGAGGGGTGCAGCGTAGGACCTACTACCCAAAGGAGGATGTTGCCGTGGGCACAGAACGTGAACCAATCAAAGACGAAGGCTTTGAAAAGACGACTTCTAATTGGCTGGATAAGCAGATCAATGACATGAGCAGATACCCTAGGTGATTCAGTGTTTACCTGAATGGTTGATCATAGATGGGCCCTAACAGCAACTATTTTTGCGAAAATAGTATGTTTTATTTGTGGAATCACTATCATCGTTTTGGACGAATTTTTAAAGGATAAGCTATGGCTTTCGAGAAGGTTCCTACCTTGGGAGTAGACTAAAAAGCATTTATTGATGACATTTAGAATAGGCATGAACTCAGAAATGGAAAAGGGCAAAAGCACATCGTCGCCCTGTTGAATTGTATTGTAGAAATACGTTTTAAGGATTAAATTTAATTATTTGTGCTTTAAAAGAAAATGAATATTCATAGTCCATTTTAATTCAATTTGAAGAACTTATATGATAATTGATCAATATAACTATTTAACATACTAAAAAATGAGATATATTATGTTCATGTACAAAGCATATGTAAACTATTTTAAAGATTAAAGAGGCAGTTTGTTTATAAGATTAGTTAAATACGTTTTTCTACATAGGCTAATTAACAATGAAGAGTTTTTTTAAATTAACTAATTAAATTTATAAATAATAACTTATTTTAAAATTTAACTAAACAAAACAAAACATTTATCAACAATTTGAATTATCGAATTATTGTTGCCGATAACTAAAAAATTGAAAAGAGTAATTCACACAAATCATACAAAACTTTATTAATTTATTGAAAGCAGAAAAATACTTCCAATACAGTTAGTGGCTTGTACAAATTATTGAAATAAAAAATTGCTCAAAATGTTGAGAAACCCTCACAATTTTTTCAAAAAAATAACTGTATAAAAAGATATCAAATTATATGACTTAAATTAATAAATTACAATTTAAAATACTGTATAATAATCAACAAAAATGTATTATTAAAGCGCATCTTTACTATTTTGTTTAAGCAACAAAAGTTCTTCAATTCTGAGAAATGTTTTCACTGACACTGCGGAATTTGACGCCAAACGCGATGAAGAAATCACACAACTGCAGGAAAGAATCGAGGATTTGGAATGCGAAAATAAGGTAATTTCAAGTCAAATTTCTACAATCAAATTTAGCCTAGTTTAACCGACAAAGCCATAATACAATACAATACAATACATAAAATAGTATTTAAGAGAATATTATCAGTCGACTTTAAACAGACTTGAGTTATTTATTCTCAAAAAATCACAATTTAATAGAATAAAATTGATGAAAACCTTTTAGTTTTATGAAGTATTTAACACTTTTATATTTTTGATTTTTAAATAATATAATGTATTAATTACTACAAGTTTCAGCGACATTTGTCATATTTATATTTATCATTTAAAATAAACCTTGATTTTATTTTGGAATAACAATAACGCTGACTTGTACGCAGTAGACAAATGGTATTCTATTTATAGATAAGCCATGTATTACGTCAGTGAGAGCGCCCTGTATGTAGTACGCCCAATTACGTATATGCGTAAATACGTATATTTAAATGCCTTTTAAATATCTGTAGATAGTTAGAGACGTTATTAGTCCCATTATGGGGACACATGTTTGCAATATTGAGTAGATATAGTTGCAAAATGTGCGGGATTAATTAACTTTAAAAATATTTTATTGCAAATTGTTTCCAATAATCTTCAGGTGAAGGATCGTGAGCTGGACATGAATAAATGGATTGAAAAGGAAATTGGGCGAAGACTTAAAACAACCGAGGATGTGTATGCAGTTCAAGAAAAAGTGAGGTTTGATGATCTAAGCTGTGTAACCAATGTATAATTGTTTACATCGATAAATTATAGTAATAGAACACACCGAAATCTATAAAATATTTTGTTTTATTGGTATTTTAATGAAATAACTAATTACATACAATGAAAATAAATTTAAACTTTAAATGGGGTTGATTATTTCATATTAACATAAATGTAATAAGTTTTTCTATCTTAATGTGCAATAAGTATTACATGTTTATATATATTGTGTAAACTATGGATGATTTTTGGATGTGAATTATATATAGGAAGTTTTATATATATGAAGTTTTGGTTTTAAATAGGAACTTTAAATCTTTAAAAAGAATGTGAAAGAATGTAAATGACGACCAAACATTTTAGGCGCCCTTTGTATTACATTCTGCATTTCTATACATTCATAAATATATATTTAAACCATATTACAATTCAAAAAGAAATAGTAATAAAATACTGTTGGACACGAATCAGAAATTTCGTAAAAATAACTATTTTGTGGTATATTTTTAATAAAAAAAGAGAAATAATTAACAACATTTATATTTCATTTTAAGTTATTTAAACAATTCAAACATAATACATTTTCGTCTTCTCGTTTTAGACTTAGTAAAAAAAAAGTTAGGGTGTCCCAAAAATATCTATGATTAATCGATCTGGATAACATATATTTTCTTATACATTTTTAACATATTAATCATGATAACCTTTAGATACTATAGTATAGGCACTACATCATTATGAAAAATTTCTAGTTGCTCTAGCTCTTAAAGCAGTGGTCCCCACCAGCTTGTAGGCTGCGCTGGGCGCTGAGTTGCACATCCACGAAGGTTCCGTTCACAATGCCCGGGTTTAGAGCTCCACCTTTTGCCGGATATTCGCCTCAAGCTGATCTGTGTTACATACTTTGCATGTGTTTGCATATCAGCAAATATCTCTTATATTTTAGGAATAGCATAGAGAAATGCTCATTCATACAGCCACTACAATGTAACACTATAATAAGAGAAAATAACCTATGTATACCTTGTTTAATAATTTAAGACTAATACATGGATCTCGATTAATTTAAATATTGCTTTAATGAGCTTCAATACTTAATTTATTCATTTCTATAAATGTAAAAAAAGTTACATTTTAAATTATTTATAAGAAGAATATATTTAATTGTACTCTACCTAATCAGCTAATTATACTTTTTTTGGACACCCTGTAAATTATACCGGTAATATATGATTATTGATATTTTTTATCCTGCGAGTACTAAAAAGATCATCGAAAATATAACTATTATCTCGACTGGCAATCTCTGTGTAATTTATTGGCTTGAGATATTGCCTAATCATCAGCATTGACTAAGCATTTAACTAATCAATATTGAAATATATATAACTTTATAAAAATACTATTGCAACAAAAATGTCAAAACAAAATTTCTACATGATCCAGGCGTATCTACTTGCGATGTTTATATTTTAAAAGATAACAGAGGAAGAATTTTGCAGTGAAAATGATTTTCAATAGCTGTTTGATAATTATCGAGATATGGTGACTTTGATATCTATGTGTATAAAAAATATACTTTTGCCCTGACTTTTTTAAATTAACACAATGTAAGTGTGATTCAGTAAAGCACCCGCCTATATCTAGAATGTGATATGATATCTTGAGTAATGAAAAGTCCTTACCACTATTAATAACTTGCAGATGTCAGAAGTGGAACGTCAGCTGGATTTACAACAGCGTCTTGGGAAGCGGCATTTAGATGAGGTACTATACAGTTCGTTTATTTTGTTATCTTTTAACTTATCTCTAGCTCCATATAATACTTTACATTTTATATTGTTGAAATACAGATATGGTTACAATGTAAATATTTAAGAAAAATAATTGAATTATACATTTAATTGAACTATACTTTAGTTATATACTAAAATAAATTTTGAAACTGATCATACAATACAATTCTGTCGAACTATATAAATAGCCTGAAAGTATCTGTTCTGTGCTGCATTTCCACCTAATTTCTTATATAAAATTAACCCAATTGCAAAATGTTCTTCCTGCTGACATAAAAAGATAACAATGTGTTAGAAGAGAAAAAAGAATCGTGCTTAGCATAATTAACACGTTTATGAACATGATCGCCATAAGTTGAATCAAGTAGCACTATAATCTCAGGTGACCACAATAACAGGTTTTCTCGTCACTTACTGCGTCTTTTGATCAAGAGGATATTTTGTGATATCTTAACATGCTGACAATAAAGTTAAACTGTTGAAAATTGTAAATATACCTAAAATTAGCTTTATATATTGTACTACTTGCACTACATATGTTTACTTATGCATAGAATACTCATTAACTTCAAAATAAACCAATTTTTCGAGAACAAAAACTGAAGAGAAATGAATAATAGCATTATTTCGTTTTAAGAAATTGTTTCAAGTTTATAATGGCCATTAAACTGCATAATAATAGAAACACGTGTTTCGTACAAAATGTGTTCAAAATTGAGATTTAATGAATCATTTTACATGTTTATTTCCTCATAGAACAATCAGTTACTGGAAGATATTCGTGAAAAGGAAAGGCGTATTAAACAACTGCAGGGAGAAATAAAAAACCTCGACAAGTTAATTCAAAACAAGGTTTGCTAACCATTTTATAATTTTAAGTCGTTCACTATACAGATGATATTTAGTGATTGCCCTGGAAACAACACCGCAACATTTTATATTTAAGTTTCATTTATACTTCAGAACTCTTTGAAAGAAGAAGAAGTGATTCAGAAATTAAAGGAAGATCTTAGAGAGGTACAAGTAGAAAGTGATGGTAAAGAACATGACCTCCAAATTGCTCAAAATCAGGTAGAAAACCTTCGCAAGAAAATAGAACTCAAGGACAAAGAGTTAGAAGAAAAGGTATGAGTAGCCATCAAATATTATGCTGCGTGTCAAGTAACTTATAATTTATAAGTGTTCAAATTTATGTTCAGAATTTGTGAAAATATCACGTATTAATAATATTTTTTAGTTTGAATTACCCTGAAGTTATAATTTTCATTCTTAAATTAACTAAAAGTTCCTTTTCATGCAACATAAGAAATATACTGTATTTTTATCATATAAATATCTTATACATATATATTATATACATATATTATATGCATGAGTGATATTCTGAATTCTTCTTGAAAGAAAATAAGAATATTACATTATTAAGATTTTTGTGCTTGTAAGAAATGTATGTATCATCTTGGTCTGTATGTTTCGTTGTCTATCTATTGTCAGGTAATTACGTCAATCATCCTCAAAAGATAGGCTACACTTAAGAATTCCCTCGGACATAATCCTTATTTCTTATTCTGATTGAAGTGTTATTCATTCTTAAAGATATACATTCCTCACTTTATCTATTCTCATTCAGAATCTCATCTTGGAGGAAGTGACGAATGGTCAGATGGACCTGAAAGATGCTCTTATCAACCAGGACAAACGCCACATGAATCTACTTGAAAATAAAATGAGCCTGGAACGACAAGTGGAACACATTCGGGACCAGATGAATCGCGCTGAAGGTCTCCGAGATAAACAGGAGAAACTATGTGATGAGGTACACAAAATACGACGTCATTATTTTACTTATGTCTAAAAGCAAGTCTGGAAAAACACACATTAATTTAGTATATATATACATATAAGGCTTCGTTAATAATTTTGTGAAAACTCTGGTAAACTTGAATTCTTCTTCTTCCAATAAAGCTCATCCCTCCATTATGGAGTATTATCGAGCTTGTTTTTGAAAGCCTCCACTGAATTTGGTGATTAATAACGTTTTTCTCCATTAACATTATCTATCTTTTAAATAAATATATATTTAATGTTTAATACAATATTTTTCTATACAATAACATGACTAACATATTGTGCTTGAATAAAATTATTCAACGACTTTTGCTTTAACCCCAAACCGACATTGGTAGAACAACCAACTGAAGGAGAAACTCCGCAAAAGTGAACTCAAATGCTCCACTCTGGAACGAGAAAGTGCGAGTCAGAAGGTCCTCCAAGGCATGGTGGACGAGCTCACGGGAATTCTAGAGGAGAAGAACCAGTTGGAGAAGGAGAAAGAAGCTCTCATTAGACAGCTCAAAACTGCTGAATCACTGCTCAAGGACCAGGTCAGTGATTAATGGAATAGCCCTCTCTAGCTTCTAGTCCATTCTAACGCATTTTCTATTAATTAAGTCACCAAGTAGAATACAGATTGAATGGCAAATAAGAGTTACAAGTTACAGTCACTCTCATATGTAGTAATGAATGGGTAAATCACTTTTATTTTATTATCACCTTAATCCCAGAAGACTTTCAACCGAATTATATACGTGTTCAAAATATTTTATGATTCTGCACTTGTTTATTAATTTGGAAAACTGATCAATTTTCTCTTATCGAATAATTCTACTTTGTATGCATCTATCTACGCAGGCAGCCGAAGAGGACGCCCTCCAGCGTGAGGTGACCAATCTGAAAAGCTACATCGGGAAGTTAGAGGAGGAAAACCAGGCCTACCGGGGCATGGAGACCACCTTCTGTGGCATCAAGGTTGAGCGGGACGAGAGTCGACGGGCCAATCAACTCCTTGAGCGGGATGCGGCAGTCAGAGAGACAAAGTTACGTCAACTGGAGGCACGAGAACGGGAGAAGGACGCGTGCATCCGACGATTGGTCCAGGAGCTCAAGAGTCATGGACAGTACCTCCCATACGAGCTGCTTACTGCTGGGGGGATGGAGGGTGTTCTGACGGCTGGTGGTGCTGACTATCAAGAGGACTACACACCGCACAAGGTGCTGACAGTCGGAGAGTATACAAATTAGATACATAAAAATGGGAATATCATTAGAACATATATAATCAATAAGTCAAATGATAAAGACATTAAAACGTATAGGAGTAATAACCTATGCTGCAATTTTGAGAATTGATAGAAAAAGTAAAAGACACAATATATTTCGTGCGAACATGTACCTCTTCAGTTGTAAACATAAATGACAAAAATATAGGAATTAAAATTATTAGAAAAATCGATACGCAACATGAGTAAAACAATTAAGATGTTCATCAGATTACAAAAGTAGTGTTGAAAGTGAATATGAAAACAGACAAGAAAAATACAAGAATCGATGCATCATAAAATTAAGTAATTGAGATGTTGAGAAAAGTAATTATGAAGCTAGTCGGATTACAAAGATTAAAGAAGTGAAAACAATAGTTCAAGTGCTGACTAAAATAATAAATAATCCTAATATAGTAGAATATTAAGTTTAAAATAATTTAAAATAAAGTTCAGAATGTTGACAGAGCTCGAGTTGATTTTATACATCTATATAAAATGAAAAACACACTAAAAATCAAGAGATTATTTGTTATTTTATTTTCGGTTATATGAAAGGGATTCGTCTAAAAAGATGTGTGTCATGATAATAGGTACCTATATGTAATATTTTATAATTAAATTTGATTTAACATCATAGTATGTCTGACTTTCATGAATAAAAGTTACAGTATACATAACAAGCTAAACAAATATATTATACTAATGAAGTCTTGTTATATTTCAAATTATTCTTTCTCATACATATAATTGTCGTTGAATAAAAATCTAAATTACGCAAAAATAATTTGAACAAAGTTTTCATTTTATTAATCTTTCTTTCAGATGGAATCAAGAGAGGAACCATATGGTGATGTGCCTCACTATTCTGCGAATCGTGAGTATCGAAACATGAATTTTATTGACTAATCAACAGCATTTGTTCCGAAGAAGTAATTTTATGCTAAAAACATACTCTTATTTTATATTTTGGCATATTCCATAGCACGTAATTACTATAAATTATAATAAAAGAAACCATAAAAACTAAAAATCATTTCAATTGAATACAAGTGGGAGGAGATATTTGAAAAGTAAATGTCAAGTCAAAGTCAAACTATTTACTATGTAGGTAGTACATTGTGTATGCACAGGAATTGTTATTTGTATTACAGATCAGATTATTGTACAAATTATTATACTTCTTAATAATATAAAAATAAATTGGAAAAATTGCCTTTTTATATTTTGTCTATTTAATTGTTATGTTAAACATCATTTTTTATCTATTTCTTAAGTAAATATATACCTATGTGTATTTAAACAACTACTGCATGGGCCTATTTCATATGATATTTTGTGTAATATTAATGATTATATAATATAATAGCATCAAAATTGAAAAAATGTAGCATGAAGCATCTAATGCCATTAAAAGTCAAGTCAATATAGTATCAAATTTTATATTCAAATTTTAAGTTTAGCTCAGTATACTACGTCACGATAATCAGCATGACTATCCAACCCATTCTTAAGATTACCCTAGCAGCAGTCAACCAATCAAAGATCAGATCGGACATCGACCCGCTGTATCAGTGCAACCAAGAGTTGTGACCCACCTAGTCGATGAAAAATCAAATATAACTCCCCAAAAAGGATCCAGTGAGTTGTTGTATAAAATGAAGTAATTTTAGATATTGTCAGCCAATATCATTTTTGTCAATGGTTTACAAGGTAACTATATAATATAATGCGATAGATGTGATTCTAAGTGTATAAATTAATATCACAAATTGATTCTTTCTAACATAACGTCAAAGAAAAACGTTTCCCTATAGGTATTGATTCTGATGATTTTTAAAACCAAAAAAATGCAAATTACGTACCATAAAAAAATTGCAAAACACACTTTTTGTCATTATAATTAAATAGGTGTTTTACAATTTTTTTCTTGGAAATTTTAATTGTATCCGAATATTTCGATTATTAATAATAGAAGTAAGCACTGAGCTCCCAAAATTCTGAGAAATCCTCTAACTTTTTTAAGAGAATAATATTTAGGAAATATTATGGATGTGTGTAATGACAATCAATAAATATAAAACCAAATATATTGATATTTTTATATAATGTTAATTATATATATATATATTATATTAAAAAATAAATTTGATTAAATGATTACATGGTATAAATGTATAAATGTGTATGGTTTCACATGTTAATTAAGAAATTGAAGTTTTGAACTAATTGATATACCTATACATAAGAATTAAAATCGTTTAAGACTACGAAAGTACATTAAAATTTTGGCATTGTTGGTATATAGAACTATTTCTCAAGCAGTCTACGAGTAGTCTATCTCGTATACGAGATTTTATATATATTGTAATTATTCCATCTCATATACATTTAATAGATATATGATGTGATTAAAATCTAAAAATTAATAATTTCATAATATAAAATTGGATTAATTATTTTCTTTATGTTTCTAATAGTTTTATCTTTGTTTTACTATAAAATAAGAACTGATGAATAAAATATAAAATCGCTTAAAAATGTTTATTGTTAGAAGTCCGGCCAAAATAAAATCAGTCAATATACTATAAATACGAGGATTTTTATATGTACTCATTTAGACATTATTGTAAAATATTTAAATTTTTAATATGTGACCAAATTCTACTTTGAAGCTGTGGCTTTATCAATTTGTAATGAAATAGTGTTCATTGTTCCCCTATTCATATATTGAACGATTTCACATACGTATGTCATTTCTATTCTGTTTATTGTTCTGTGTGCTCACTAACTTCTAGGAAATGTCAATGAAAGTCCGCCAATGAAACCTCGCCATACAAAGTTGACTCCTATTGTCAATGGCAACGACAGTGAAGAGAAACCAGACGCTCCAACAGACTTCCATGTGAATATGATACTCGCTCCAAATAGTGTTCTCCTCGGCTGGAAACTGCCATACATGAACGAGATGAATGAGAACAATAGCCTTGAACTTACTGGATATAAGGTAGCTTAAAAATCCATAATATTTTAACATTTCAAGGTTATAATAAAAAGTGCTTTACGTACTATAAAATTGCAATTAACAAATAATTAACTGCATAATTGTATTGTAAAATCAACCTATAGGGTACCTAGCACTTTCAACTCTGCGATGTATATTAATATTAGATAATATTATGCCCTACTAAGTAAGGCATCAATATCAGTAATTATATTATAGTGTAATATGAGCTTTGAAATATAACTTTAAATCATGCAGTAGATATAATATGATGCATATTTCCATAATAATTTTCAACGTATCAATAATGTAAAAAATAAAGTATTAAGAAAATATAATACTGTTAGTAATATAAAACAATAAATAGGTATAACATACAAATGTATCTTTAAAATATATCATAGTAATTTATTCCTGTCTACAATTTTATTTCTAAGAAATAGTATGGTACTAAATCAAACCCCATTACAGATTCTATTGGATGGGCAAGAAGTACAGCTGGTCGAGAGCCCCCATCTCACCAAGGCCCTACTCTACCCCCTCCCACTACATCCCTCCTCACGTCTGGGCATTCAAACAATGAGCCTCAATGGAGCTGTCTCTCAATTAGTTGAAATCGATCTAGCCACAAGTTGCAGTGACGACGACTTCAAGTGGACAACTCAAGCAGAGGACCAGCCAGCGTTGCGAGGCAATCTAAAGGCGGGGCTCCCACTATCAAGCTCCATAGAGGGTGGAATGAAGCACCGAAATCAGAACGGGGACTCTGTAGATGAGCAGCCTACTGTGCACTCCTACCCACTGCATACTCAAGCCATGTGAGTTTTTCCTTTTCGGCCGAATTATCTTTTGTATAGTACCATTTTAGAATTCTTTATGAATACTGATACCACAGAGATGATGAACTTATGATGACTTTGTTGAAGATGTTATTGTTTCCTACTTGAATCATACATATATTTCAGTTTTACAAAGTACTAATCAGCTCGAAGGAGAAGAGTAAATAAATACTTAAACACAAAATAACAGTTTTCCTAAAAGTTAAACTAAATTAAATTTATAGAAATTCTATCAATACTCATGTTTGATTTAATGACTCGCCTACTCCTCAAGTCAAATACTTTTATGTTAAGCATGTTTAGATTATAAATTAAATGCATGGTTAATTCTAGTATTGTTATAAAAATCAAATAGATTGCAATCCAATAAAATATGTTTTAATCCGTTTACAAAGTTAACCTGATAAGTCAAACAATATCCGTGAAATTATTAAAAATTGGCATTGTCCAATAGAGATCATAATGAAGTTTATTGCTGAACGAAGTAAGAATTAATTCATTATATACTTAGCACTTAAATTGGCCTTTAATTGATTATTTAAATAATTTATACTATAGTCACTCAATAATACACACCTAAGTATTTATTTAAACTTACTATATTAAACTACTTAGAACGTAAAATATACCTATATATTTATGTTTTAACATTTTAGGTGACCTATAAGACATGATTGCAATAAATTTTAAAACTTTCACCATTCCTTCTTTCCCTTTCCTCAACAATACATTCAGCGGAACACTCTGCCTCAACGCTTTGTAAAAGAATTTGTTTTATTTCAATTATTTTGAGTGGATGGTATATTAGTTTTGTTATGTCTGAACTGTAGTGTACTGGGGTAGTATCCTCCATAGCTCTTTCTACTTAGTAGTATATGCACACACTTTGAACATGTAACGAATCTATATATGCATAATATGGTAACAATATGTATACACAAATGAAATTGAGGACAACTAAATAAATTTACAATAATTTAAAAAAATCAATATGAAATATATAACAAGGGCGGAATTAACTATTATCTTTCCCTAATTTGAAGATGATATAGGTATATTAATTTATAAAGAAATAATCAGAGAATAGTTGATTACTTAGACATTGGATATATAGCTTCTCTAAAAGTGACAACTATAAATAGTAATGACAAAGGCCGAGGCATTACCGATACAAAAGTTTTATAGAAAGTAAAAATAACCATTTTCGATATTGATTTGTAAGATTAATTTTAAGTAAATCTTAAGACTATAGTATGTACATTTGTTACATAAACCATTAATACTCGTTGGTTTGTGCTTTCAATAAATACAAATACATAATTTTAATATATAAGCTGGAATATACAGCTATATCGTGTTACTATAAGATTCTATAACATAGATAATGTCATCTCTATAGATAAATTTTCTAACTATAAATATCCGATCTCGATTGTATATTATTAATAAAATAACATCGTAAAAATTCTCCCAACTAATATTAAGATTAGTTTTGTTAAATAAATAAATAAAATATACAAATTTATTTGATGATAGATACATATCTTCACTATACATGCTAACGTTTAATGACATATAATTTACAATACTTTATTTTCGGTATATTTCAGTTGATAATACAATTATTTCCTGCTTGGGTCATATATTATTCTCAGACTTATTTTACCTATTCTTCAGAAATAGACTAGTTATTACCCTTTACATTTCATTAACAAGATATTGTCATTAGTTTACAAAGTTTTCATCCATTCTACCTCATATAGATCTTAATAAGTAGAATCATATGAATGTCAGCTGTATAATGCTCGTAGAAGGTGAATTGTAGATTTTAAATAGTACAAGTAAATATAAATATTCACTTTTACCATTTCTAATTTCAGATAAAAATATCGTGGACTGGAATGATTAAAACATTTTTGAATGATCATCATTACAAATACACTCATTATACATCAGCATCCATATTATTCGACATATCAAAACTATATCTACCTTCAACTATGTTTTTCTTCTAGATTTTCTTTATTTCGAGCTCTACAATTAATCAATTGTTGTTACATTTAGCTTTTAAATATTTCGTAATTTTCGCCATTTATGAAGATAACAAAATTGAATTTCCTCTTTTGCTCTATACTTGCCTATTGTTGGACATAAGATAATAAACATTTACCGCATACAACAGACTTTTTATTTTATGTCATGAAACTAAATATTTGTCTAAATAGAAGGTACGACTTCATTAAATCTTAGTGCAAATTTTACATAATTGTATTTCAAAATAATAACCTGCAAGAAATACAGTAGCGCTTCTAATATCGTATTTTTAAATAAAGAATATTATCAATTTAAGTAGATATGTACATACATGTATATATTTTATATCCAGCAAACTAAAAATTAATATAAAATATCTTTTCTAACACTCAAAAATAACATATAGATAGAATATTACAAGTGAAATAGAACATTAAATGCAATGAACAAGCTTAAACAATTGCAAAATATTTGATTTAAAAATAACTGAAGTAAGCTTAATTAAAGCCTTAATAAACAAAATTGAAACGGAAATCCTTCAAAACAAAGTCAATTTTATTATAGTGTATTCATATTCAAATAAATAGCTTAAATATATACAAATTAAAAACAAATATTGCAACTTTAGTAAAAAAACGCAATGCCAATATATATATATAATAGTAATAATGTGTACCAACTATTACAACTTAAGAATAAATGTACATATTCTGTAAATAGTAATAATATACACTGAATTCTAAAACAAGGTTACTGATGTCACAATGATAAAAGAATCTTCGATTGTTAATATAGCAAATAAATCGTTAAATATTGAAATAAACAAGTCTGTCTGCCGTGATACAAAAAGGGAATTATACATTTGTGTAAATTATGCCGAACATTGAACTATTCCAAAATATGTAAAATCTCAGAATACAATTAAACTCAGATTTTTACCAAAAATGAAATTTCACGACAACCCTGTATGGTTTTAAGTGTTTCAACAATCCAAGTTTAAAATTATAATAAATTATACCAAATAGTAAAAGAAAGGTTGTCAAGTCGAAAAAAATTATTTTGCATCTAACATGGGAAAATAATTTAAAATAAATTCATAAAAATAAGATGTATGAGATGACTATTATTTTAATATATTGAGTAAGTATTACATTTGTTTATATAAAATTATGAGGTTTTTAATATTGAATTTATGTTATACCCCAAATTACCTTCAATCTTGATTAGATAGCGATTTTACCAAACCAATTTAATAATACTGCAGAATTTTAAAAACTGAACTTTACTATGTAATAATTTTATATTATATAATACTTACATAAAATTAAATTGTTGGTATATGTTTTTTAAATGAGGACTGTAAAATAATAAGTAATACAAATACCGCATAAGACGTACCGAATTTAATTATTTGTTTTGTTCGCTAATAATCAGCAAAACAAAACCAACTATACAGATATTAGCGTAACTGAATTTCAATATACAAAACAAAATAATTTCACGAACTATAGTAAGTTATTTTAAATTACTGGGCAGAACAGATCTTTAAATTAAACCATTAATAAATCAAACTGTGTGATGTGCAAGTCGCTTTTCTACTTAAAGGAAATCCAGAGACATGGGTTTTACTAAAACAAATTTGATATTGCAAACAATCAATAAATCATATACTACATATGAAATAAAAGGTTACGTGTCTTATGCAGGGGTACTCACTGAAAAAAAGTAGTTATTAGACTAAAAATAGAAAGATATGCCATTCTTTTACTACGTGCTGAATAATACCACAAATATTTTAACTTAATGTGTTTTTATTGAATATACTTGATTACACTTGCACCAAAATACAACGGCATCTAGATATCTATATTAGAGGTGCCAAGTACATAAGGACTTGTTCATAAATAAGTCGAGAAATCTCACCGACAGAATTGATGGTACTTATTGAAAAATATACAATTAAATTATATGCAGAAAATTTGCTTTCGGTTTTTCATAAATGAACTATATATTCCGTCAGTGAGATATCCCATGGTGACAACAACTCTGAAGGCCTCTCAGATCAGAGCATCCTTGAGGATTCTGCGGAAGGCATTTCCCACGAGACCAGCTGTGCCCATACCGGCCCCCGCGGCAGGACTATTGGTAGTCGTAGAAGAGATAGAAAACTTGTAGGGGCAGATATCAGGGATCGTGAACAGCATAACAGAGTCCATTTCTGTGCGTGATGAGCCCATCGGTGGGACGTAGGCGTTGGGCGCGTTCATCTTGTCAAGAATGTGGAGAATTTCGTCTCGAACTTGTTCTCCGAGGCGGGCTGCATGCTCTGAGCTGTCTGCTCGGTTGTTAGTAGAAGGGGTAATAAACATAACATCAAAAGAGTAATACGCAAGCAGTTCATTATGTTAGGTTCACCTGCTATCCACTAAAATTGCTCGATATTAGGCTTGACCAATCGATATTAAATTTGTCTGAGTTTCATCACTTGTTGTGAAGACTTCAAAAATGACAATTAAAATGTCTATTATCAAAACCTGCGCGTATACTCGAAACAGTAAACTTTGATAGGGATTATTTTAGCGAGATTTTCTGAAAACAACATACTCATCATAAATCACAAACCTAGACATAGTGAGTTTGGATTGTCCACTGGATTGAATTTTCTATTTACATTTTATAGATATTTAGAAAATAACTTTTGCCGTATGTTTCCGAAATTAAAGTCTACTTAAGCAGAGCGTAAGTTTAGAAATTCAAGATGTCCAGGATATTTTTCTAAAAAATGTATGTACATACATATATCTATATTACAAATGTAATACATTTCTTCAATATATCAACGATCTAATATTAGTTTTATTCAATATAGTTATTTTACTTTACTTTATAGTTGAACAATCAAAAATATTCCATAGTTTGTAAGCATATTAAAACGAAATAAAGGATCTAGATGTGGAACCTTTATACACAATTTAGTGTTAATATCTTTATAAAATATAATTCCCAAAAAAATGTATGTTAAAAGTTAACAATACCATAAAAATCTAAATTTAATGGTATAATTTCTAGGTGATTTGGATTGCAAAGTGTGCAATGCTGTAACCCATAAATATTCATAAAAACCTGAAAAAACAATAATTTATGTATAATCTATGCATACCTAAACACATCCGAAAAATAAACAACAAAAAGCAAAAAATATTTTTATAGCAAAATAAGATAGTAACATTAAGAAGTATACAACAATATATCTAATAAAAATTTTGGTATATTTTAATATTTTATACATATTTTATTGATATATGCTTGAAATTCATGCACCCTGGACACCAATTCATTGTAACGCTATTTTAAACATACCAATCAAAACATGAAAAAGATAACAGCCTCACCAGCCTCGGAAACCTGCTTTTTGATCTCGACACTTATGATCCACTTTTCCCAGGGTGAGGGGTCGCCCCCAATGCCCCAACTAGGCTTCCGTTGAGTGGCAAACTCGAGAGTGACTGTACCTCGGCTCTCCGGGTGTGACTGATGGTCCGAGCGTAGGGCCTCAGCGAAGGTTCGTACCTGGCTCGAGACATACTTGTTCAGCTCTTGAGAGGAGACACATACCTATATTTGTGGATTGAGAGAAAAGAAAAGATCAGAGTAACACCGGTGTAAGTATCACTCATATGTTACCTTAACTCAAACTACGAAATGTTTACTAAAAACTTGAAATCAACGTTTGAATAGTTTACACCGAGTAATCTCAGCGAGTTAACTCCCGAGTACCTTGAGTGTTACTCTAACCTGAGCAGTTAATTTGCGCGTTAAAATGCATATTTCATATATTACAATGATAAAAATATAATATAGAAGTTAAAAGTACAAAAAAGTAGCTTAACATGTTTCTAACTAATTTTTATATTAAAAACACATCTTTTTATACATTTAAAATGGTAGATTACTCTTAATCCCTTGGGATAAACGAAAATTGTATTTCAATTTTCAAAGTAAATCACCCTATGACTTAAATATCAAATAGACCAGAGTAAACTTCCCTCCGTAACAACTTCACTCCGTTAAACTCTGGAGTAATAACTAAGTAAATACACTAATACTATAGAGTAAACATTAATTAAACACAGAAGCAAAAACATTAAAGCAAACCTGAAGAACACCTGAGTAAACTTTATACTATGTAACACTGGAGTTGCTTTCTTAGTTCAGATAACACCTGCGTAACTTTTACTCGTGCTACTCTAGACTTGGAGCAGCAGTAAAAATGATGCAAACACAACCATTTTTGATAAATTAATTGTTTCTTTGCTTTTTGCTTTAGTTTGCATTGCGTATTGTGAATTCTTATATCTAATATGAAATCTAGTTCCAGTGGTAATTGTTGTGCATGTTAAGATAATGTGTAAACAGACCATAATATTTTTTTAAACATTTGTAATTATTTATTTAATTTCACGATGCAAAGAGATTGATTTCAAATATTTTAGTATCTATAAATAATTCAGATTTGTTCAAGTAGAATTATTATTTAGATAGAAATGTAGAAATAAAGTCTAACTGCTTTGACAAGGAATACCTAAGAACAACACAGTCATAAGTATAAAAGAGGCTACTAATAGCAGTGCCTTTTTCATAAGCTACTACCCCTTTTATCATATTCAAGCTAACCAGTCATATCAATTTGGAAAGGATTTCTAATGACAATTGAATACTATCTAATCTATTTACAAAATTTACCGCCAACTATTCCATCCTAAAAATAGCTGTGTTAAACACTGCATAAAATTACATTTTAAGCACTACTTACACTGCCTAAAATTACATTTTAAGCACTACTTACACTGCCTAATTAATTTATTAACAAAAGTCACATTTTCGTGAAATTGTATTGAGTAGTAAAGAGCTCTACATTGTAGACGTATTTATATACATATGTACAAGTGCTAAAGTTAGGTTCATTTCGATACACATCTTTATTTTAATATACTTAATTGTTTTATAACTGTATAATAATGATTTAACATCTATTTGATAAACAGTTAGGTACATAAATGTTTTTTTAATCATGCATACCTATATATGAAATTATTAAAATATTAAATATATGCAAATACATGCAGAGTAATAATACACCGATTCATCTTATTAATTTCTCATCCATAATGTATAATAAATGGTCGATACTATAGAAGAGCACTGGATTTCAGTAAATTTTGCATAAATAGGTAGCAAATCAGTAGTACTCATTGAATTACTATATAATACAAAATTGAATTATTAAAATTAAGATAGAACTGTAAGTATACTAGGATAAAAGAAAAATAATAGAAAATGTTTTTCAATTCTTACATAAGTTAGTTTAAAATATTCACAGTCAACATCCCGAGTACCTAGATAAGAATTGTAGCTGACATTTCCGGTTTTAAAATTAAGCTGAAACATAGATAAAAGCATATGTTTTATGGTTCAAAACTATTTAAAATTAATATACACGTTGTTTTTAATTTGAGGAAGAAATAAACTTACTGTGGGAAGTGTTCTATGAAGTAAAACTGTGTGAAATATAGCTGCGGTAGAAAAATAAACAATTATATATTAATATACGAAAAGTTGAAAGACCTAATAAAGAAATAAATGCAAATAAGAAAAATGTTAAATCCATTAAACATATATTTTTTTAATATTACTAACCAGAAACAGCTTCTTCTATTTCAGGACCTTCAAGTAGCTGCAGAAAGAAAATGAATAGTAAAGCAATACAATGTGTATTATATTGCATCAGTCATTTCCATGTTCGTATTTCAACAGAATTAAAATAAATTAGCTACTAATGAATATTTTAAAGTATATAAAACAATATTGCTAGTAAAATTATACAATAGCATGAATATGTAGATAAAAGGCTATATGATAATAATTAAATAGTATTAACAAATTAAATATACTCAATAAAACAAAAATAAATAATTAAGATACTTAATAGGCCTTTAGTACCTTTATTTTTTAATTTGTCTTTAATTGATATCAATCACAAGGATAAAAAAATAAAAATATATAATACAGATTGTGTGTAATGCAGTTGTGCAAATTAGTTTTAATACAAATAAAGAATTAAAATTTCAAATGTTGTTTTTATCTACTAATAAAATGTAATCAGTCAAAATGGTGCAAGTGACCCATCGCCCAAAATAAGATAAAAGTAGTAAGGAGTTTGCTTAGATGTCTGAATGAGTTTAAATGTGTTTACATAAAGAACATTTTTACTCATTTTTACTAATTTTAAAATACAACTAAATATTATTTAAACCAATCAAATTATTTCTAAAGGAGTTTACTTAGATGCCTGAATGAGTTTAAATGTGTTTACATAAAATACAGTTTTATACATTTTTAATTTTTTATCCTTGTGATTGATATCAACTAAAGACAAATTAAAAAATAAAGATACCAGAGGCCTATTAAGTATCTTAATTATTTATTTTTGTTTCATTGAGTATATATAATTTGTTAATACTATTTAATAATTATAAATCATTTGCCAACATTTTATTAATAAAACTAGATGAACTAGATAAGTTCACATAAATACTTAATTTTCAGTCAATGAATATGTAGAATTTGATGGTTTTCAAAATATTAAAATATCTATTGAATAATCTCTACAGTAACAATTTAGCAAAAAAGTAAATAATATCATTAAAAATAGAAATACAATAAAACATTAATATTAGAATAAGAATGAACTAATTTAGAAGGTTGTGTTCAGCTATGTTGCCAAGTAACAATAAATTCTTTGTTCTAAAATATATTCTTTAATATATTATGGTCAATTTTAATAAAGTATACTTTTGAGCAGTTTTTTAAATTTATAAAAAATATATATATTATTTGGATAATTAAGGCAAGATTTAGAGACCAAGTTAGATTTGAGACTTCTTGGATATTGGAGAAATAAACCAGAATTAAAGGATTTTATAAAGTTTCTATGTTATTTACTAGAGGAGTTTCAAAAAGGACTGAAAGGTATGTAAAGTTAATTTTGGAGTCATTCTAGGATTTAAATAAAAATTTTGGCAAGAGACTGCTTTATTAAAAAAAGATTTCAGATAAACAAGTTCTTAAAAGATGATAAAATATCATTGTTTTTATAACTAAATAATAATACTAAGAAAATGTTTCGAAAATATTATTTAAAATATCACATAGTAAGCTAAAAACAAGAAAATTATGACAACAATTATCAAAATTGGAATTATAATATATTTTATTATTATACTTGATATATATAGAGAGAGAGTAGAATTTGCCTATAATGACACTTCAAGGGACAGAAAAAAGTGTTGTTATAGACAAACTGATGCTATAGAGAAATTTTACTATATTTCTACATACTATATTTTTTAACTGAGCTGGTAAGCATTATGCTATATTATTATTGGTCAATTGTATGTATTTTTGTTAAAGAATAATGTATAAAGTATAAACAAATTTATTTACTGGTAATAAAGCCTATTAATTATAAAATAAACACATAAATAATACTCACAGAAAAAGATTAAATATCAATGTGTATAATATGAATGTACATACTAATAGGTAAGATAAAAAGATCATAAGTAATAAAGTGACTATTGTAATATATAGAATATCTATTGTATACTGAATAAGAATAAGAATATAAAATAGGCCATAAGTAGATATAATTTAACAGTAGTATCAAAACATGTTAATGTAACTATATATAGTAAAGTATATATTACATGATATAAAATTTTAATAATGTTCAATCACCATTATACATGTAGACCTGAGCAGCCTAACTGTAATACTATGTTTTATACATGTGTGGCACACTAATAATAAGTGTGCATACCAGGTGAGGGATGACTGTTTGTCAATTATGAATTTATCCTATGAGTTTAGATCAAATGTTATATTTTAGTTTAGGTACATCATAATAATTAATTTGTTAACAAATTATATAAAAAATGACAGGGTGTCATTATAGACAAATTTTATATTACATGGGAACATTAAAAAATGTGTCTTTATAGAAAGATTGTCATTATAACAGAAGTTGCTAATATAGATAAACTTAGATAAACATAGGAATTCTGCCAGGACAAATTAAAAGCATCACTTTAGACAATCTGATGTCATAAGTGAAGTTTTTATAGGCAAATTCTACTGTATCTTAATATATTATAGAGACAAAATTAGGAAAGAATTTCTTAATATTTTTAATTACTCAGTCAATAAATTTCTTTATTTTAATGCTGTTTCTCTTTTAAGTAAACTTTAAAATATTATGAATTTTCCTACCAGTACTATTGAATGCTTTCTTAAGCTGATGAAATTTATCTTTAAAGATTATTATTTTTCTTTTAATGGTCAGTTTTATGAACAAATTTTTAATTTAAATACTCTTTCCTAGTAGAGGCTAACAGTAGACACTGATATGTAAGAAGTAACTTGAGACTGCCTAGTAGTAGTCTCAGATTATAATTTAAAAATTAAATATATTAAAATTAACAAATCAATAATATTAATGCATTACCATATTAATTAGTATTAATTAATAGAATTTTAATAGAATAAGCATTTGTAACAATATATTCCTATCATTAATTATGATAATAATTAAATTATGTATTTATTAATAATCATGTCTATGGATTGCTAAACATCCTACTGCAGTAAAGTAAATGTGAGTCCAATGGCAATTCAGTATATACATACTTAACTAGTACCTATTAGTTAGTTTATATAGATATAGAGTTATGTTAATATTTTTTATAATAATAAAGTGTCTATTTGTATGTATATATATAATAATTATTATTTAATCAAATGGCACTAAATGATGTTGAATATTATTGGTATGTATATACTAATACTTAGTAGCTACATGTTGAACATATTAACATTCCAGCAATCCTGAATTAGTTGTATACAACATCTAGTAACCCTATATTTTATATGGCCACTGCTATTGGCATGTATGTGTCTATATCCTTAAATATTATTGGTACATATTGTTCATTTGTAATATGCAAGAAATAACTAAAGACTGCCTACTGCTGCTGGTGGCATCTATCTTTATAGTTTATAATATGAAATATAGGTGTACTGCCACTGGATGTTGTAGATGAATAATTTAGGTTACTGGGATGTTAATATATGGTTATATACCAATAGCAGTAAAGTGTCTATTGGCACAATATATACTACTAATAATGTTGTCATTGAGGGCATTGTAAATATGTAAATATGATGTAATATGTAAAGAAAGTGTTAAAAGTTGTATTATAGGAAAATCCATAATCCTTTGCTGGCTTAAATATAAATAGAATTAATTGTTTGATGTCTTAGATATTTAGATCAATATTCAGTGATTAAATATTCTTAGCAGTTAATCAATGGTAATATTTATCTTAGAATAATCAATAAATATGGTTGGGCTTTTCATGAAAGCAATTTAATGGATTTTTCTGTTTTAGATAAAAGATATCAATTTATCTGTTTCAGTAATATTTAATAGAAATAAAAGTTCGTGTGGAATACGCTTAATAAATTAGCATAAAGAAATTATATTTTGGCGAAAAAGATTAGCTTAGTCTAACTTAGTTTTAAACATTCCAAGAGTTTGAATATCACTTAGCGATAGCTGGAAAAGGATTATGTTTTCATAAAATGCTATAATATCCAGCGAGAGGTCGATCATTTCTGCGTGAGTGTTTATATTTATATTAACATGTTTATAACTTAAAATAATAACTAAATATGTAGAGAATATCATAGATTAAATGAATAGGGATTAGCTGTCTAGTGATGAATGTTTGAGTAAAATAAACATTTTCCTAACATCCAACATTGCTTGTTTTCTTGTCTTGAAATAGCTGGACATTAGAGTTTGCATAGAATAAATTAATCAAAAGTGTCTTGTTAACGAGAATTAGATTTCAGCTTATATTATATCTATAGCTAACCTATCTACTCATCTCCTAATTAGTTAACAGGAGTGTGGAGGTTTATTGGAGTGTGGAGGCTTATTGTAGTGTGGGGTTTAATTGGAAAGGGCATTTATTGGAGTATGGAGGTTTATTGGCGTGTGAAGGTTTATTGGATTGTGGAAGTTTATTGGAGTGTGGGATTTAATTGGAAAGGGCATTTATTGGAGTGTGGGTTTTAATTGGAAATGCCGTTTATAGGAGTGTGGGTTTTAATTGGAAATGCCGTTTATAGGAGTGTGGGTTTAAATTGGGTTGTAGGAGTTTATTAGAGTGTGGGTTTTAATTGGAAATGGCGTTTATTAGAGTGTGGGCGTTTGTTGGAGTGTGGGTTTTAATTGGAAATGCCGTTTATAGGAGTGTGGGTTTAAATTGGGCTGTAGGAGTTTATTAGAGTGTGGGTTTAAATTGGGTTGTAGGAGTTTATTAGAGTGTGGGTTTTAATGAGAAATGCCATTTATTGGAGTGTGGGCGTTTGAAGGAGTGTGTGAGTTTATTGGAGTACGAGAGTTTATTGGAGTATGAGAGTTTATTGGAGTATGAGAGTTTATTGGAGTATGAGAGTTTATTGGAGTATGAGAGTTTATTGGAGTGTGAAAGTTATTAGGAGTTTTGTAGTGTGTTTTTAGTAGTGTGATTGCTTATTGGAGTGTGGGCGCTTGAAAGAGTATGTGTGTGAGTTTATTGGGTGTGGGTTTTAATTGTTACTGGCGTTTATTTGATTATGGGGGCTTATTGGAATGTGGGCATTTACTGGTGTGTGGGTTTTAATTGGATTATGGGTGTTTATTGGAGTGTGGGTTTTAATAAGAAATGTTGTTTATTGGAGTGTGGGTTTTATTTAGATATACTGTTTATTGGAGTGTGGGCGTTTGTAGCAGTGTGTGAGTTTATAGGGGTATGAGATTGTATTGGAGTGTGAAAGTTTATAGGAGTGTGAACATTTTTAGTGAGTGAGAGTTTATTGGTGTGTGGGAGTTTATTGGATTATGGGTTTTAATTGAAAAGGGCGTTTATTGGAATATGAGGTTAAATATTGGAATATGGGGTTTATTGGAATATGGGGCTTAATGGAATATGGGCTTATTGGAGTGTGGAGGTTTAATAAAATGTGGGTTCAATGGGAAAGGGCATTTATTGGAGTGTGGGTTTTAACTGGAAAGGACACTTATTGGAGGGGAAGAAATGTTATAATTGGAGAGTAAATATTTATTGAACTGTGGGCGTTTATTAAGGAAATAACGGTGTTTTTTTGAATATATAATGAATAGTTAATGCACTTAGTAATACTTTCATTTTTGACTTAAATGGCGACCATTTTGATAATAGAAATGTGATAGAAACTCTATTGGAGACCTACATACAGTATATTTATATTTTATAAACATGATTTTCATAGCCAATTTTCTTATTCTTGAAATCTATATTTTTAAGAAATATATTAGTTGGCTATGAAAATCGTCTTTATTAAATATAAATGCCTAATCATATCTATATACAGATAATACCAAATTAGCTGAATAATTAATTTATCACCTACTTATAAATTATGTAATCATTAAAATTGTCTATCGACGTATCTATTAGTAAAGTAATATATTTGAGTAATATTTTATTTGTGAAATGATATTTGTTTGAAACGTCGGCATATATCTGAACATTGTTTGGCTTTAATTGTTTCAAGTATATTAAAATACCGATTTTATCAATATTTTTTTAATGATATCGACGATGTCATTGAATTATAACAAAGTAATGAAATCAAATTTCTTGAATTTTCAGTTTTTATACATATATGATAATTATTAATATCAATGTTTCAATTATGCATGTGATTATTATTAACTAATTACTTTATTTATAACGATAATATTTAAAATAAATATTTCTATTCGAAAATCTATATATGTTTCTCATAGCTTGGTTGATTTCTAGCATTTTCCTCCACCATAGGTATTTGATTTTATTTTTGCTGCAGTGTAAATTACTCTAGGATGTTTTTTACTCTGCTGTCCAGAAGCAGCTATTCTTCTACTTTTGGTGCTACCTTTGTTTGTTAGTCATCTTGTTGTATAGTTACCCTTTCT
>JAYRBW010074361.1:0-49482 GCA_036023295.1 Invenusta paracnida
ATTACGTCACCATGTACTATTTAATAGCCTGTCTCACTGTTTTTAATCATATTTTATCGCACTCGATAAGGGAAGTTGCTCCGAAAAGTTGTGTAAAATATACTCTTATTTCACAGCAGCTTGTGCTTCATCTGTTATATTTTATCTTATTCACAAAATATGGTTGTTTCGTATATTTTTCTGTGAATGCAGTGTTCTTAATATGATAGAATAATTTATTCTAAATTTGTTTATTTATTTTGTCAGCCATTTTTATTCAATAATGTGGATTCATAAATTGTTCCTTACTCAGTATAGAAAAAAAGAAAATGTTATTAATTTTTGTAGAATTATTACATTTTAATCATAAAATCTTGAAACGTTTTACTGATTTAAAGGCTATAATCGAAAATGTTTATCTAAGGTATACCAGTTAACACATTTAGATGATATTTTGAAACCTCTTTTACTTCTGTAGTTTAAGACTAATAAATAAATACTTTGCTTTAGTTTTATTTGTCACATTTTTATATTTAAAATAATGTATTTCTTTGACTTTATTTTTATATAATCCGAACACCTTTTTTCAATAATAGTATTGTTTATAAAATTTAACTTGCAAAGGTTCTGTGTGTAACACAACCTATTTTTCTTTGATGTCGTAATTGTAGTAGGATTTTCCTACTCTTGGTTACATTGAGTGAATCATAAGCAAGCCGAGAGTGCTGCAGCGCGGATACAAGTCAATTACTAAATAGAAACTAGCAAGAGAAAGTCATTACATGATACCATCCTGATCAATATCCAAATTTCCCTCTAGGGAAAAATGTCGTTTAACTATTTTTGTTTAAGAAATACAAATAAAGTCGCGATCCTATTGTAGAATTACAGAGAAAGTAATCATTTACCGTGTATTTATTTAAGGAGGATTTATTTCCACTATTTTATAACTTTTTCCTAAGGCATTTCAGAATTATTTTACAATGTCTCAGTTTGTATTGAAAATAACACGATTTCCTTTATAATTTCTCTTAAAGCATTTTTTTTTACTAGAAGTAAAAATATTTATTTTTATGTACTCATTTAATATTACTTAATACATACATTCTTAATTAAGCTCTTATATTATTCAATTTAAGAATTATATAATATGTAGTATTTATTAAATTAAATTTGTAAACATTAGATTTACACATTTTAATATTTTATTTTACTTTTTCAAAGGAACATATAATATATATTTTTAAGTATGAGATTAAAGAGAAATAAAAAATGTTTATACATTTTAATAAATTATTCTCTTACTATTTGTTTAATTTAGAAAATAAATTATTAAATTGAGTATCTATACTTATTTCATTGTGCAATTCAAAACATTAAAGATGCTATCTTTATTATATACATAATATACTTTTCTGTCTTGCAGCTGATGGTGCCTTACAAATCAACCATTTGGTTCTTAAAGATGGCGGAATCTACGAATATGTCGCATACAATCACGTTGGTTCTGTCTTAAGTAATGACGCTATGCTTCATGTTAGACGTAAGTATAACTTTTGTATATTATGAATAATATTGATTCATAGGGCACCAATCATTTTCTGTATAATTACAAAATTTTGAATATTATATATTTTTCAATTTACTTAATATATATCTCAGATATACAGTCTTCTTGTGCATGCAATAACTTTGTTTTACTATAAAAGGGTTCCATTTTTTATTCTTATTACTCAAAACTGGATTACACATATACCTATGTATTTAGAGGTAGAAAATTATATATTTTCAGTAATTGATACTTTCAAATAAATATAGTATTTAAATAAACAATTATAAAGTATGAATAAAATATATATTTATGTTTAGACATTCAGTTGACTTTAAAATTAGTAAATCTTATTCCATCATCTGTCGAAACAATTTTAAATAAAAGTACAATTATTTTTGTTCTTTTTTAACATATTATTTTTGATTTTTCTTTAAGTGAAGTTGTATCGTAAAGTATCTACATTTTCTCCTCAGTAAATATTCTTTATATTTTTTTTTTTGAAATAAAGCTTTTGATCATTCATTTTTTTTAGTTATATGCATTTCATGTTATAACAATATTGTATTTAATATACGTTTGTCATAATTTTATTTTTTTGTTTTATACACTTAAATACGACAAGAATTTAGATTTATAATTTAAATAAAATTAATTTGATTTAAACATTGTAATAGAATAGGTTATATTTTTATTCTTTCCAGTTTTCAACATTTTATCTAAATTTATGACCCAACTATCTAGAGATTAGTGTATTTCGAAGAGTTCTTTCATTAATATTTTTATTATGCATTATTTATTTCTTTTATGTTGACCCTTTTGTCATAATTTTATGGCCCAATTAAGGACATCATATTATTATCAAGATTATTTTATTGCTATTTGTATATTTGTTTTGTAGGTATATATATGACTATTAATACTGTACTATTGCATTATTTGTCTTATTTATACATCTATAAATGTATTAACTAAGTGACTATAAACTAACAGACGCTTATTGCATGGGTTTCAATTAAAAAATAATTTCTACATCATTTTAAATTTCAAAACCCTTATAATATTGCGATATAGTTACTGGAAAAATTGTAACAAGCATATATTTTTTAGACTAGAGTTATTTTAAATTACTGATTTAAGGTCATAACTGCTTAGAAGAAAAAATATTTCCAAACTAAAAATAATAACTGATTAATTGTAGCGTCAGATTCTGCAATTACAGTCGGACTATGTGAAAAATAATAATAACAACGACAGACTAAATTAAAAGTGACACGATTCTTTGAGAAGATGTGAATCTGTTAAAGTTTACATTTTCTTTACATTTTCTCATTATATGATATATAATCTGTCAAGTAATATTTACTTTAATGACAATCACATATTCTTAATATAGCATAAATATGTTGTACACTAGAATGTTGATATTTTTAAAGTAAAATACTTTTACGAAAACATATTTTCCCCTCACTACATGACTTTAATATATCCCCACCTATTCTAATTGTACCCGTTAACACATTCTAGACAATATAGAAAATGGTCTTGAGTATATCGTCGATTCCAAAGGCAAGTTCAATTTCTGGATGTGAATTATAAAAAATGTGCATAAAATTGGCCTTTTATTTTGAATCTATTTTGCAAGCATTATACATTGAGTAATGTATAATTCAATATACATATTAGCATAGAATTTTAATATAATATCAAGCACTTTATAGCAAGTTCAGCAATTTGATTAAAAATTGTATGTTTTATACTGTTTATACTGAAGCATGATTTGGTTTGCTTCTTATTTTGTCTTCAATTTGGAAAAACTTTCTCCAGCATCTGTTTTACTTGATGCATGTGTTTCTCATATTTTATAACAATATATTGCTTTTAATATAGAGAATAACTTGTGCCGTTGTGTTTTAAAAAAAAAATGTTTTTTGTATTGTATGCCCATTTTTCATTCTGCAATAGTGATTAAAAAGAATTGTATTCCTTCATGAGTACTCGAATTTATTGCATTAATTGAAAGGATTCTTTTTAATTTTTGGAATATTCATTTACATAAGTATTTAAATTAATATATAAAAATTAATATTCATCGATTTTCTTTAATGCTTCTGACATTAGTCTTGCCTTTTATTTGTTTAAAATATTTCCTTAAAAATATTTACAAACAACGACATCTTTGAAGTTTAAATGTGCAGTTTTTGTGTTTTGTTTCTTTTGGAATAGTTCAATTCCAAAATATAACTAACAAATAAAAGCCATATCGTGTTAGAGAAAATGTAACTTGAGTGTTTCATATGTTTTGTTTATTTTAATTGGATAATATGCAGTTAGTTATTTTATGAAGTTACTTATATTTCGTTACCTTGCCTTGTATATGGGGGAATCATTTGATTTCTGACGGTCACAATGGCTCTTGCATATAGACCTCTAATCAACAAATTGATCATAGTATTTAGTGCGTGTGTATTAGTAATTATTGCATAATATTTTCGTAACCATATGATACTGTGTATAATTTATTACATTATACCTACTGTGTATAATTTATTACAATATAAAAGTATGTATGTATCATGCCTGATTCTGATTATTAGCGCCTTCACTATTGAACTAATTATCTATGGTATAATGTGACTAACTACATTCCAATAATAAAAGAAGGCAAGAATGTGAGAATACTTAAATCAACGCATTGATGTCTGCTGCATGAAACTGGAATAAGTAGGGGGAGGGCGGAGGGGTTAGTTGATATATTATTTCTGGCTGTGTGATCTCACCACATTGGTTAATAATAGCCATTTCAATAATTAATGTTTGGCTAATAGGATCGCTGGTTTCAACCTGTGCATTATCTATAACGCTCAATGGAGGTAGGTTCATTTTTGTGCCGTTTATTTTCTAATAACCGGAGCCAAAATGACCACTTTAATATATAGAAAATGTTAATATCTACAGATAGATTTCAACGTTGTACATTTGTATGCTTTAAGATTTTAACAATAATTGTTTATAAATGTATAACGATTTACATATATATATATCTACAAAAAATTAAGAATATTATACTACTTATATACAGGCCTCTGGTATTTGTTTTGGTAAAAATATAAATATATATTTAATGATTAAAAATAAAAAAGTAAAACAATTAAATTATATAAAGTTCAGCACCACAAGATTATATGTAGATATATTTCAATGTAATTAAAGCGCTAATAAAAATATAAAAACAATACAGTAGATTTTTTTAAACTGAATTAGGTAAATCAATGTTACAGTGTATTTTTTTAATTTCCCTGCTCAAAAGATGTTACCGATTTTATTATAATGTATATCAAAATATACCATAAAAGAACTACAGAAATATATTTTAGAAGATATAGTGATGCTTAGAAATAAAGTATTTTCCAAATCGCAGGAAATTATAACTAGTTTTGTTTGATATTTAGACTACAATCGGAAACTATGTATTACAATCCCCTCCACCCCCCCCTCCCCCCTGCAGAACCCCAACAGCCGCCCTCAATCACAGACACTGTGTCCCAGGTGGAAGTGCAACCAGGTCACGGGGCCAACCTCACCTGCACAGCCACCGCCTTTCCACCTGCTAACGTGTGGTGGGAGTCGGACCGTGGCCAACACGTCACAGAGAAAGTGCCCAACCGGGCACAACTCTTCCTCACTGATATCACCGAGTCTGCGCTCTACAAGTGTGTAGCGAGGAATCAGCTGGGAAGAATTGAACACAATATCACTGTCATGGTCAAACGTGAGTCTACTGTCTTTCTGTCTTCTTATACTCTAAAATGTTATTACAATAATACCATTGTTAAATAACTATATATAGTTTATATTTTACATATTTTTTGTGTTTGGTATTTAGTGAAAAGTATATTGTTATAATTTTTAAAACTTTATATCACTTTTATTTAAAAGCTTTATGCAGTCATTGTAGCATTCATTGTTTGGTATATTATTCAGCTTTAAAAACTCAAGTATAGAAAAATTATCAGATAAATGAACTACAAATAATGTCTGACAGCACTGTCAGCTTTTCTCATTGTTTCCACTTGACTCATTCCTAAAGTTACTTTACATTGTTTTACAATTTTGGTGCAAATATTATGTTATTATGCTTTACGAATGAATTAAAGTATATATAATGTACTATATGTATATAATATACATAATGGTTGCGTTAACTCAGTTTTTACTATTATAACATTTTAAATTTAATATATACATTTTTTAACGTTTTTAATTTATATTTATCTTATAAATATTTTCATTTACTATATTTAAATTAATAAGTATAGACATTTAATATTATTAAAAGTAATCATAAAGTTAAAAACATATTTTCTGGATTTATTATTTATATATTTTAAAGCGAAAAACAAAAAACTTACGACTTAATAAAAATGAACTATCTTTTAAAACATTGTATAATATATAAAATGTTAGCATTGAATATATAATCAGATTCAACCGTTTCAATATAACTGTTTTGTTTATTGTATGTTATAATCTAAGAGCTTTGTAGTATTTTCTGTTCGTCCATTTATGTTCACTTTGTACTCCATATACATACATATTTCAAAACCCTGCTATATTAAATATTAATAATCCTCCATTAGGTAATAGAAAATACAAATACCAATAGAAAATGGACGCTGGATTTTATTTTGCATTGACAGCACCCTTGTGTACTCTTTTAGAATGAACGTACCTATCGATTGTTGAGAAATGGCATTTAGAGACCAATAATAATTCCAAGAAACAGATATTTCGTTCAAACTTGTTACATAGTATTTCAGACCCTTTTTGTCCATAAGTCATATTATTTGAACAATGAAGCCCTCCTGGTGTACCTACTGGAAATACCAGTTGATTTAATTTCCCAAATTGTATTTTTTTAGGACTATATATGATTACCTACCATGTGATATGCATGCAATGCAGCTCTTTACTAGAGATATTTATTATAAATATTAAAAATTGACTTCTGACTTGGTATTCTACATATAAACGTCCATATTCTCTTTGTATTAATATATCAACATATTACGCAGTTTTTTATATGCTTCAGTCCGTAATCCTGTTGGACACGTCATGTTGCGTGTTTCTGACTAATATGCGGTTATTTGCTTAGTTAATGGTGATATATATAACTGGTACAATGAGAACCTCCTCTGTTTTAATTTGTGTATGTATATACTTCCAGCCAAATTCAGAATATATAACTATCTAGTGTATCTACAGTTATTTAGTGTGTTGTAGAAACATAATATTTCAAGCTTGGTCGGATTATAATACATATGTAAAAGGTAAAGGGCGTGTTTTATATACTGTCTCATGGGAGATTTAAAATTGTCTATTTCGATTTTAATTAAATATTCCTTGTTATATGTGACCCTTCTTTTATCCAAATGGTAGAAGTTCTGATTGATAGGTTTGTTTTTTTGTCTTTTACTTTCTATTAAAAGGAGCATGCGTTGCTGTATCGCATTGATGTCTATCCCTCAATCATAATGGATGTTGTTTTATAATAATGTTATTCTGATTAGAATTCTGACAAGCTAAATGTATATCTATATATATATACATTTAGGCAAGTATTTATTTATAAATATGTTGTCGTATATTAATACCAGGTAGTTTTTGACAAGTATGTATACTATAATGTCGATAATGTTTCTTTAAATTGAATTAGACATAAAACATTTGTCATGTCCATGTAGTTTCTCCAAATGTATTACAAATTATTATTTCCGCTTTTATAAATTTTCTTTTTTTATTAATTGCATTGTTTTTAAATCTTAACAAGGATAAAGACATATTCAATTACATGATCACTTTACGTTATATAATTAATAATGACATATTTTCTTCAAAATGCATTTTTCAAGTTTCCATCCGGTTCTTACCTATTATTTTGTGGAAAATTATTTTCTAAAAGGTACAATCTGCTTTGGAATGTCGAGTTAGTTATTCCTATGAAGTGGAGCACAACAATTTCAATCTACATATTATACAGAAGTGCTGAGTTAGATTTGGTGAGGTTAGTTCTATTTTTTTCCAAACTACTCGTTCTTCGGTTTTTAACTGATCTTCGACATCAGCAATAAGCACAAACAGTAGCACTCAATTTGTTCGTCTATGGCAACTGACTGACTCAATTTTTTTGTTTCGATTCTAACTTCCCTCCTTCATATAGGATATGGTTAATATTGTGCTTTCTCAGAGGAAATTTACATTTGAGAAAAAGAATTTGTTTGTTTTCGAAATAATGAAAATCAAAATATTTACCCTGAAAAGCTATCGTGATTTTGGATTTGGATATGAAGTTGATGTATAAACAAGGTGGAGTCAATCCTTCGTATTTCTTACATCTGACGAAAAATATGTTTGCCAAGACAGCCCTTTTTTCGGCAATACTTCTTGTTATTCACAAATAACATATAAAGGAATACATAAGAGCAGTTATATAGCTTGTGTAATCCGTTGCCATGTAGGTATGTTTTCCTTGATGCATTGCAGTATATATATATATATGTGTACATACATTTTATTGAATTGTTAACATCAATTTTTTATAATTAAATTAAGTTATTTTGCATAACATAATGTATTAGAAATTATATGTAAGTTCTTCCCAAGCAACATGATTAATTTAAGATGTCATTATTTGATTAAATTTATTTTAATTTTCGCAAATTATTTGTACTTACATATAATATATATGACTTTAAGATTTCGCAATCTATGTAGTAGTAGTTTAAAAATGATTATTTGTATAAATACATAGAAAGTTTTACAGAATAGATGTTTATATCCTAATTTATTTTTAAGAAAAATGGTCATTATAAGTTTTTTTTAAATTTGTCTACCAATCGTATATGCATAATATTTTCAGGATAAAAAATATTTTAGTACACTTTGAATGCATAAATCTAATTATAATACACATGTAGAAAAATTATTAACTAAATTAAAAATATATTATTGTATATTCTTCTTAACGATTATCTATTATTTTAATATTATAATATACTAACTACAATAATTATAATTTAAAATTCGGAATATTTATCCCCTTTAATAGCCAATCAATGTACAGTTTATAATTACATATATAAATAAAAATGTGATTTTAGTGTGTCTTTTGAAACTGTATTTTATGAACTTGCTTATAAATTTCTATCTATTCAACATATTTTAATCTATTTATTTTAACATTCATTTTCTTAATATATATTTAATCAGCAAGTATTCAATAACTTACAGTACTTTTTATTTGAAAGGATATGTTGATTTATTTGTTTCAATTTGTAAAGTTAAGTTGTTTAATGCAGGAAAAAAAACTTTTCAATAACATTTTGCATGTTATAGGCATCATATTTAGTTTTGATAAAAAGTCCTTCTAAACATGTTTAGTCGAAACGAAATAATAGATAGCAAAGAATAATTTTATGCTGAAGCGGAAAAATATACGCTAATATATTTTAAAAGAATATATTGCGTATTCTCTATAAAGATAGACCATGCGGTCAACAATAAACCAAAATCGGATGTATGGTCAAATAACACTTTTGTGTTTCCATCACACCATGTCAAATAATATGAACGATTTTTTTGAATGTATTAATCGAACGGGAAAATGCAAGATGTTTACTGATAACAGTCGCTTATGATACAATGGGACTAATTGTCATAATGTAAATTAATTTGTAATCTAAAGAACTTATTTTTCACCATGGTGGTAAGTCAGTTCTTTGGTACCATTTTCCAAGTTTAATTCTGTTTGCAGATGAAATGTTGTGGAACAATTTTAAAGATGAAAATAAATAAAAGTTAAATTAGAAAACATTATTAACTTAATTATACATTCATGGTATATGTAGTATAGGTTAAAATTGGGGATAAGTACATTTACATAAAGATTTATTTTACAGTATGATACTTTAAAAATAATCCCGATTTTCCCTTCTCTTCTAGAGCTCCCAGAACCACCAACAGAAGTTGAGACTCGCAAGACCGGGGCAACCTTTGTGGTGATCCATTGGCGCGCCAGTCGGACCCCCGACGTAGATTCCTACACAGTCAACGTCCGAGAGAAGTTCTCTCGTCACGGCTCCCTGGGACGGAAGCAACTTACCAGTATTCCAGCTCGGAGACCCGAGGTCTTTTACAATGTGACTGGTCTCTTACCCTACACCTACTACGTTCTGCAGATTCACTCTGTTACTACGAGTGTTGGCATGTCCAGACCCAGTCAGGCCATTGAGTTCCGAACTGCCGAATTGCGTGAGTTTCTATCGGTATTTGTGACCTTTTTTCACTTTTCTATAATCTGTATGCCAGTATTTCAATCTTGCTTTCACACGAAATTTTAACAAACTAGTTTATTATAAACTCTTCTCATCCTTTTATTCATAATAATTCTGACTATTTTTATCTCTGTTAATGAATGTGTTAAATGTACATATATATATTTTTAATTCTATACTTTATTACATAATTATTAAATAGTGTTACTTTAGTAATAACTTTTAATATTAATATATAATCATTAGATTTATTTTATTTTTACTATTTTTTTTACACATGTTTTATTTCTAAATACCTATGTAAATGTTTTTTTTTAAATAAAACTATGTTAATGAAAACTATGTTACGAAATACGCATAAAAGATAATCTTTGGGGCTTTATTTATTGATAAACCTTTCCTTAAATTCTGTATTTACTTGTTAAACTCTATAAGGTTTCTTGGTTTACAGTCTATGTACATTTCTATCTATTAATCAATGTGTTTCTGTTCGTATTAGTTTATGATAGCAATAATTTATGAAAGACATGTAAACAAAATAATTCCATGGAACTATATAAAGATTCAATCGAAAATAAGTAACAATGTTTACATACAAATTTTATGTTTGATTATACTTTGCACATTTTGTACCGTTGGGTGGTTTTAGTATATTTAAGTAAAGTTTTAATGATATGATTTTGAAAAATACCTAACAGAAGGAAACAAATTTAAGCTGCATGTAACAATAAAAGACGTTTTAGTTTATATACGTTTGTGTTAATTGATAGATCGGCGTATTAATTTCGTAATAAAGTGTAAGTAAACTAAGTTATATAATGTACCATTCGTTTAATCTTTTTGTAATTTTCAATCTTAACTTATAGTAGACTTATAATTTGCTCATATTGATATTACAGAATGTTGGCATACATATATATGTATATTTCATCACACAATCAATTGATTCTCTTCTTTTAAACTTACATCTTTTTTCTATCTATGTGATTACTTTTATTTATTTATAATTCTGTTTTCAATTACCGAACATTCTTTATAAAATACTTTCTTTATTAAATAATAAAAAAAAAATAGTTTGATACAATGTATTTTCTTTTAATTTAAGTGAAGAATGCTATCGTTCTTAGTCCTTATATTTGAAGCTCAATTATAGTAATTGCCTTCTGCTTATTTATACACTAAAATAAACAATGACTACGCATGGAAAAAATACGACTTTATAGACATAATAATATATTCTTTTCTATTCAATCGTTATCCACAGAGATTTAATTGCTTCACTGAGATGTGGCATTATTATAGATTCATTGAACAGATAAGAATATAAGCTATATTACAGTTATTTTATGCTACCAATTAAATTACCCGTTGCTGCATAATTTTCCAGTTTATACCCATCATATTTAAAAAGGGGGAGATTACATATAGTATAGCTCCATAGCTGTTTATTAAAAACATTCCACGAGTCGTAAAACTGATTCTCTCTACATTAATATTTGAACGAACAATAATAAAATTCTGATGATTAAATCAGTTGTATTGTATTGCAGTATTTTGCGTAATCGTACACTCTATCTATAGTTAGTTTTTTGCTCTGATTCTTGGTTGATCTTGATGATGTTCTTCGTGCTTAATTCGTATAATCTATATTTTGAGGAGAACGAGTTAATTAAATCATTTAAGTGTATAAAAGCGGTCGACATGGAATCTGATTTCATCGACAAAACAACAAAATATGGAGGGAGAGAGAGAGAGAGAGTAGTTTATCAGACATAGATTACACAATGTCAATCATCGTTGGTGTTTCCGGTAGGATGAAAATGCCTCAACTTTTCTCTGTCGACATTGTAATGCAATGTAATGCAAAGAGCTACTTGAATTCCTTCGCTATCTATCGTCTCATTCAATTGTTTGTAGATATTATGCTATAGCTTCAACTATATATATAAATTGTTTTTTAATGCGTAATAGTAGTTTATCATTAAGTACTTTAAAATAAGCTATTCAATCACTTGGTAAAATGAATTGTACTAGTTGATAATTTGATTTAAACAATTGATGCGTATACCTATATACATTTTATGTGTATTTTAATCACATAAATGTATTTATTATTTTAGTAAATTATATAATGTTATTATTCCAGAAATCTCTACAAAAGACAATTAAAAATAATTATTTAAATTTGTTCTGAAATTATTTCTATATGGCTATACTTTACATTCTAGAACACAACTATTCTTTCATTATTTGACTGTTTTATAATAGAAAATAGAATTATGAATAGGAAAGTATATTTTATCTAGTGTAATATTAACATTTTTACCAAGATTTTAAACGCATTGTATAGCTTATTTTAAGTAAAAATTACAATACATGTTTAACATGAAATTTAAAATATTATTTCACTTTTTATCATATTTTTAACGTCTTTGTCATTCTTAATTCTCAATATTTTTTCAATTATGTAAGTTATTTTATATAAACTGTATACTGGGTACCTTTAAGACACATCCATTCATTACTAATCTAAATGAACATTCCTTTACCCCTAACATTTTAGTTACGTAATAAAAATTATGCCAATTTGTATTATTTACCCGAATGTAAAAACAAAGCCAAATAAGTTCAAATGCTTGCCTAATGTACAATGTAGTGTCACAAAAACATCAATTATTATTTTACATATGTTATGAGATATATGTTTTATTTCTCTTCCTATATATATATTATAAAATTCAAATAGTTTACTATTATTTTATGATTATCTACTATAATACACATCTACCTGTATAAAGAGGCGTTAAAGACTATTAAAATGTTTGCTATACTAATATATACGTCAATTGCTTATTCTTTATTTAATATATACGAAAAATAGATCAACTTGCAAGGTATACATGCGAGTTTAATACTATAAAAAATGAAACATAATACGTTTTATGATATTTATGTAAACTTTATTTGCTGATATAATGTTCAAGTTATATAGATTTTTGTTAAAGATATAAATTTTGATGCCATTCGTATCTTATTAGTTTTCATTTTTTAAATACAAAGTTTATTTGTATTATATACAAGGTATAGCATAGCTTAAAAACTGTTTAATGAAGATAATTTTTCACTTTAAAAAGTATTTCTTTGATATAAATTGTCCCATAATTATTATTTTTTAGAACATCAAAGAATTGTTATTTTCAAATAAAATAGCATTTTTTTAGTTATAGATATTACGTACTTGCTAAGGTGAGTACTATAATACATCTGTTTTAGTTAAGATTGTATACCTACCATTCTGTACCTATATTTTTCTACTTTATAATTGGTCATCTATATAGATAAACACAAACTCTATAACTTCATTAATTTAATAAACATGTCTTAAATATTACGGAACTCATTTCAGCTATCAATATCCATTTTAAAATGTCTAATAATCTAGTGAAAAATATTAACTGAAGAAAAGCTAACGTCATTCTATGTATTCTTATTACAAACGACTCCTGAGTTTTGTCTTATGCTTAAACTTTTTTAAAGGAATTTAGTGATCATGTAATTTTAGAATAAAAAATATTTGTAAGTATTTTATTATGACAAATAAATCAGTTGATAAGAAATCAAAATATCCTAAATTTTTATTCAAATTTTATATTAATGTGGTCATTAAATTAATATTATAGTGCAGAAATCAGTTATGTGTATTATAGAAAATTAACATACTCATTTTTATAACAATTTCTTAACGTATTTTATGTATTGACTTTTAGTATTTGTTTTCAATAAAATTATTTGTTTTTTAATTTGACATGCATAATACGTATGATTTCTCAATTTTTTATATGAGTGTAATAATTATTATATTTTATTAGGAATAAATAGTAACTTTTAAAAATTTGTACAAAATTTTAAATCAGAATAATTGGAAAGGCTTTTTATTTCAATGATGATATTAATTAAATAGATTTATCTAATACACTGGTTTTCGAAAACACTATGTAAGATTATAATTTTAAAAACTCCAAATTCTAGTAAAATTCTAGTAAATAATAACTTGGTAGTATTTATATTATATATACATACATATCTAGATATATGGTAATAGGTTGTTAGCTACTTAGCTAAGCGAACTATGCAGTAGGTATTATATAATAGTTGTAAATTGGGTGTTTTTTAAACAGCTGCAAAGAAAATTATAAATCGATTTAAACATTGACACGTCAAATTAAACAATCTCTCTCACATCTATCTGGTGTGAAAATTTCATGAAAATCGGTTCAGTAGTTTAGAAGTTATAGCCCTTCAAAATGTAGCAATTTGGAACAATTCTTTCACTTATTTTAAGCGTTGAACGAATCTATATGTTATATGGCGAATTTCTTTATTTTTGATTAGCTAATCAACTTTTTTGCCATTTTTGGAGATAAAGATATTAAATATTGCTTATATAATTTTCACTTGAAGGGTACTATATCTATAATAATGAATAATAAATAAAAGTGAAAATATAATACTATTAACTTGCAATATTTTTTATATAGTAGCCGAGCATTAATAGTAATCCCGTCTGCCACGAACCTTTGATCGACCTTTCAACAATTATAAAATATCTTTAAATTTAAAATATTTCCCGCTAAATTTCTTGTTTGATAACTTTGATTTTTGAAATAACATTTTTTCTCCCGTCACTCTAATCTAGCCCCAGGAACGCCTCCACACGCCGTATACGCCTATGCAGACAAAGAGAACGCTGTTATTGTGAAATGGCAACCACCAACGCAACCCAATGGCCGAATTGAAGTTAGTGATGAGTTTATCGTGCAAGTTTGTAATCTTGCGTTGGATCAGTTTTACAATCTTCGCAAATAATAAATTTAAGGCATTTTGTTTGAAGTTCGATTGATACTCTTTTCTCGACATATATATATATATATATCGATAGACACAATATAGTGTTTTCTATTTCCACGTAACACTGGCATTTATTTATATACGTATATTTAATTCTATAGTAACTAAAATACATTAATTTACTCATGTTTAAATTTATGGGAAATGTATTTACTTTTTTTATCATATAATTGGACCACCTATTTATTAACCCATAAAGATTGGACTCATCTATGAACATTGTATTATAAAATAATATTTTTCATGATTAAATATAAAGTCAATTAAAATATTTTAAAAATTCTTTTTTTTCCTGACTTGTAAAGAAAATAATATTTAAAAATAATTCATCCATGAAGAAAATATTCTTTTAATTATAATTTAAATATGTTTCTTTATTATCGTGGAAATTGTATTTATTTAAATAAATATTGATTATTAATTACTTATTTAAAATTGTGCTGTCATTAAAACAGATTGCCAATCTATGTTTATACAATAAATCAAATATCTTTATTCGTAACAAAGGGTTACAAGGTATACTATTCGGAACGTCTCAACGACCCAATGAGTCGGTGGCAGTTGACTCACACCAAGCGCGGTAACTCGCAACTTTATCTTTCCGGACTGACACCTAATCAGACATATTACATCAAAGTGAACGCGCACAACTCAGCTGGTGATGGACCGGTTAGCGAACCCTTCCCAATCATCGTCAGAGCTGGAGGTATGCCCCCCTCTTTCTACATATAACTTTCGCCATTTCCTTCGATCACATAATTGTCTGTTGTTTCTATGGTTACCCGTACGTTTTACATTCGCATTGACTTTCCTATCCAATCGAATCCAATACAATCCTAATTCTGTATTGTATCCCGATTTATCCTAAAATCCTAGTCTTCATCCGTCCTATATATGTTCTGACTTATAACCTGGTTTTATCTACCCTATGTTGTCAAGTATATTTTACCCTATTTTCTAATATGTTAACCCTAATTTTTAACCCATCAATGTATTGTGGCATTATGAGAAAAGTTTGAATAAAATGTATCTGATATTATTGCATTCTCATAAATTGCCATAAATCCTTTTTATTTGAATAAAACTTATTAAAATAAATCATTTAGGCCACTTAATTTTTTATACCAAATTTAGAGAGAGTATCATAGTTTTATGAAGAAATAAAAAAACATTAAGAATTATTAGCATGTAAAGATTTACATTTTTAAGATAATTCCATTGCTTCTTTATAAATCTTTTTAAAGAGATGTACTTTATTCTTGTGCGTTTATTTAAAGAAAACTAACTATATTGAAAAAAATTAGTAGAGTTAATTATGACATACATAATAACCATTTTCCCAAATAGTATAATATGTGTTATACTATTGAATTACTTGTTAAATAAATACATATAATTTCTAGATATTAAAATATAATACTCCCTAACATCCTAATATCATCTTAAAATTCAAATTTCTGACAGATTACCCTTATTTCATTTATTCTATTATTGATTTTGCCATTTTTTATTATTTAAATTAATCCAATATTTTTATATATAGGATACAATAGGTTATTTAGAATCAAATTGAACAATAATGTAGTACATCATTTTATCAGAACAGTAATACACAATCTACTTTTTAATTGTATAATTTTATACTATCGTATATATTCTAAGAGAGTTTTAGCGGATGTGTTGTCCTCGTATTATCATGAATATATGCCATGTAAATAAAGTGTCCCACGCCGGCGTATTAATGTTTGTTGACTACTGTTCCTAGCTACTATAATCAATTAATGCCTCCAACATTGGATTGTTCCAGGCCTGAGTATGAAGTTATTTGACGATAGTAAGTACTTCTCTAAACCCTCTTCAAATCGAATGCAGTGTCGCTAACTCATTTGCATTCACTCGCATATTTCTATATTATTATGTTACATGTTACGAAATAACTAATATAAACATCTTATTTTACTTGTCTAACTTGATGTAAAGAACTTTCGCTATTTTCTCTAACGTCAAAGAAAAATTCAGATTACATTTAATAATTTAAATGTTCTATTTGCATTCACCTGCCTCAGTGATATATTCATATTTTCTCAATTCACAAGTTGCCAACTTAGTTTTTATTTTTATATTCAATATTCAATATTTATTGTTTTCTTTTTCAATAGAAATTCTTTAAAATCAGTTGTTCACCGTATGTGCCGCTGCTGTTTCGTCAAACACTGTGTTATTTCTTTCGTTTTCTTGGGAACTTTAAAATATAAATTTAGCATTTTTAGGAATGCGTCATATTTCAATGTGATATACTTAATAATTTACATTTTGTTGGAATTTTTAAAATATTTTGGTTGATTAAAAATCATTATATGTAATTTATTCAAAGAAATTATATTTAATTAACATTTTATTAACAGAAGATTAAAATAAGCAAAAAAGCAAATGTTCTCAGATACTATATTTATTGATACTCGACGTTTCAGTGCAATATAGTATCTGAGAACATTTGCTTTTTTGCTTATCTTAATCTTCTACTTAATAATCCAGATACGTGGCCAACTCATCTCTCTTATCTATTTTATTAACAAATTATTTGTGAAATATAAAATATTGAATTATTTGGTGAATTATTACGTCTAAAAATTATAGGCAAAATAATTATTTTTGTTGATTTACTTCAATAGATTTGTATAATATACTTTAAAATGTGTATTTTTGAAAGTGGATTAATTATTTATTTTTATAATATTTTATACTTATTTACAGTGTAAAAAAGGAGAACTATATAAAGATGATAAAGTATCTGTATTTGTAGAGCGTACAATATCCATAGGCATAACATTTTGCATATAAAACATATATTTGCTTTCCTTATTTATTTAGTTCTATATACTTAATTAAAAATAATGATTAAATTTTGTAATTTTAATAAGATTGTCGTATTATACACACGTGTTATGAGTATTAACTGTTAATATTTACCATATTTTAAAAAAACTATAAAATGAAACGTATATATTAAAATTAATATTAAACATCAAATAAAGGTAATTTTGTTATAATTCATAGATTGATTACTAATTTTTTTACTTTTTTACTTTTATCAGTAATATTATAAATTTTTAGATTTTCTAATTACAGCTTATGCTTGCTTTAATTGATTTATTTCATACATTCTTTACTTTTAAAAATAAAAAATTGTAAAGGTAACAAATTTCAACAATTTTTGAATGACACAATTTGTTGCATTTCAAAAATCATAACATCCAAAATTTATTTTTTGAATAATTTAAGTTTTTAGTTACCAGAAAATTTCAATTTTATCTTTCAATATCAATATTATGTTGAATGAATCTCAAGTCTATTTTATTTTATTTTTTTAAATGACTATAGGTGATGTTTTTTTTAGAGCATTTTAAAGGTTAAATTTATTCCCATTTTTGTCAGAAAACTTTACTTTTAATAATAACTTACTATGCTGCTTATAGAACATTTTGACTAATAAAACTGTTAAATTTCCTTTTTATCTATATCGATACACATATATATATGTATGTATGTAATATATTTGGACATGTATTTTTTAAATATTATTATCTTCTGCATTATTACGAGATAAACTTTCGTAAGCTGCTACAGCTCCGAGTATTATTAAACTATTCTGTATACATATGCACATATATGCATTAAAAAAATACGTCCTAATAGTTCTTCCCAATTTTGCTTATTTAAGTGTCCTATTTATATTTTATTATAATATAAGAGTTAAATCAATACATTTACTTTTTACTTTAAGAGATATCCTATAACAAGAGCAACTCGATTAAATCATTCTTGCCTGTGTTACACTTTTTATTATATATAATATGTTTCAATCAATATGACCCCTCATTCCACTAATGAACTGCGTTTGATGTCGTGTATCAAAGCGGAAATGTATAATCGTTTCATTTGTTGTAAATATAATTGAAAAAGTGCATCATAAGCAAAGTTTTTCTCTCTTTTTTATAAACCTTATATCTTCATGAATTACGCATATATAATTATTTTCCCATAAAGTTTTATCTATACATATAGACTAATTGGGATATTTAAGCATAATATATGCTTGCTTATTATCGGCCTAATATATGGATTAGTTTGTACACGGGATCAGTATTTAAAGTATCAATCTGTATAATGTGAATGACGATTTAAAAAATACGTTATAGAAGAATATTAAAGTGCACAAATTAGTGCATATCAAATAACCTAAATAGTACCTAAAAGTTAAATCTAAATAATACTTAAAATAATTAATTTAAGTCCAAATCTATCTTATGAAAATTATATACTATATAGAAAACTTATATTAATACATAATATTTAAACGTAATCGATGTACATATATATTATTTATTTTAAATTCAGTATAATACATTATTGTTGTAAGTTTGTAAAGTATGTAAATGTCACTTTTAATTTTCTGGAATTTTAAGTGATTTGCATTGAGTAACATCCTACTATTGAAATAATTATGCATAATTATTAATTGACATTTTTATTGTCAGATATTGACTAATCAGAATATATACGTCATTTTATTTATTGCTTAATGTAAGTTTTATTTTGATAATCCTATAAGTGTATTATTATATAAAAAAGCAATAGGCAACACTACAACTGTAGTAACTTAAATTTACATACATGATTTTATTGTAATTTATTCTTCTTGTAAAAGTTAATAATATTTAAATAAACCTACTATTTACATGACATAATTACATGTATCATAGTAATCTGCAATGATATGTAATCATAGTAATCTATCAATAAAATCCTCTGTATTTACTGTAATTTAGTCCAACTTTCCAGTAGCTAAGACTCCCGCCTACCGCTAAATGGGGTACCCCTAAATGGACCTAAACTTACAACCTACCTACCCATGTGATCCTTAACCAAAGCTCCTTCTTTCTCTTTCCTGATATACCCCTATTTAACCTAACGTTCCCAGTGTTTCCTACCCCTCAAACCCATAGTTGTAACACAGTCCATGTACTTCAACCACTATCCTCTCCCCAATTCATGTATGTATGTGCTCATATATTAACTGACATTTTCCCATTGTTGTGCGATTATCCCTTCTCCTCTCCTCGTCTCCTCACCCATCGTACCTCAAACCTCCATTTCTCGCCTCCAGTAACCTCAGGTATGCTCCTATCTCTCCTATATACCCTAGCTGTATCTACACGCCGAAACATCTATTAATTCTCTGTTATTTTTCCTTGTTTCGTTCTCTAAATGTGTACCTTATTGTGTGGGGACCTCGCATTTTGTCTTATCTCATTTCACCATTTCAGAGATATTCGCTTAAATTTTGTCATTATTATTCAAATAATAACTTTTCTTGTATATCCTTATTATATTGCAATAAACATGATATCTAACTGTTTTAATTTATTTTAAAATATTTACACGTACGTGTAATATATTTATAATGTGAAATATATTTATGACCCTGGAAAGCTTTTAAACATATACGTGTAGGACTTGAAATGTAAAAAATAGTAATATGCATTGAATTTTGATATGAAATCTTGGTGTGAAATGCTTGGTACTATTGTTTTTTTATAAATACATTATTATGTTTATATACAAATAAGTAATAAACAATTATCCAATTTTACATATTAATCTATTTTACTTAAAATCGTCATCAATAATATTTTTCATGGACATTTTGACGCTGTAGAACATTAGCCTACCTATAAATAATAAAATTAAATGTTTACTGAATAACCTTTTTATTTGTATAATTATAGTCTCAGAACATATTTTTTGTAATAATTTAAGTATCTAACTTGTTGTCCTTAAAATGCCAGTAAAAGCTCTCAATTTCATCTGAATAATTTAAAAATAAAAATAAAACGGATATTAAAACAGTATAATGTTATGTTATGCATACTTGTCCATAGAACAAAAACAGAATTTAGAGGGTGATTTACTCCCTGGTGAATTGAAATGTACGACAATATGCGAAGTTTCTATTTGTATATATATATATGCGTGTGTTGCGTGCTTTCCAAACCCACACTGATATTATTCGACTGATATCAACATTACTGTTTTTAAGTAGACCTAGCATAATACACTGCACAGTATTACGTCATAGTATCCACCGCAGCTGCTCCTTATATATTATACTTATAGTTACATATTTTTCACGCAGTATGTCAGGAAAGTCACTATATAGTAGTGTGTAATATCTTAATCATAAGACTTGTTTAGATTCTTCGTATTTGTACAACAATATTTAATGTATTACAAAAGATATTGTAATACATACATTATACTCATATACTCATACTGAAATTGATGATTAATATTATTTAAAATGTTCATATAATGACAACAATCAATGATAATTATAAATTTAAGCAGCAATAAAAGCGATTCAAATAGTTTGAAGTAAAATAGTATAAAGACTAAATGTGAGTTCAAATGGTATTGTTGATACTATAGAACGTTAATTACATTATTGTATGTGAAAATATATAATTCCTTAGTCTAACTTTTATATATTTTTTAACACGTCATATAATATACGCTAATAATATCTGCCTCATTGTAGACAATTTGTATATAAAAGTTGGAAAACATAATTAGACTGACTTGTGGAGTTTCGATGGGTGCACAATTTTTGGTTAATTAATTATTTGACTACCGAGGTAATTTTTATTTTTCAAAAGCTTATCTAACACGCACAAACCACCAACAGAAAATAATCAGAAAGTAATCAGAAAATTGAAGAGGAGCGAGATATGAATCGAAAATATCCTTATTATTGGGATTTACATATATATACAAATATTTGTATGCATACTACATGCGTAGAATATAGTCTATGCACATCATTATGAACTCTTAGCTTATAAATTAGTTTTTATAGCTAATACGAGTATATAATGAGTATATTACGACTAAAATAACTATACTTTATATACTTTGCGTCTTTGATTATACAGTAAAAATGTTATAAAAAATATTTATTTAGGGGAATCGTTGAGAAGATGTATGTACTTTAGATCAAGAATCCCTTACTTGTTTTAACTGTTTATTATAATTATCATATAATTTTACTTTTAATAATAGATTTAGGAGTAAGTCATTAAAAATTGAAATTGTTAAATACTTAAGTGTTATTGTAATTGAATTAACACGATATACATTTTAGAGGGAATTATTTAAAATATTGATGATATTATTGTAATCAATCATAGTGTCAGTAATATGTTACTATAGCTTACATTTTATAAGAAAACAATTTGTCTTTACTTATTTTAGTATGTTATACGTTAGAGGTGCACCACATTTTTATGTTAGGTGTTATACATAATCTATCACAACATTTCCACTACCATAGTAGTAATCTCTATTTGTGCATGCTTCGCAGCTGCTAAATATATTATACTTATAAAATATTCTTTACCACCAGCACCCTTTTTTGAAGAAGATTTTGATGTCATCATATTATAATTATATATATTATGTTTTGTACTATTTTATGCTGTTGTTTATCAAGAAAAATATGATTTTTAGTTCAGCTTTTCATGAGTAAGGATTAAGAGAGTCAAACACTATATATTTTAGTATTTTGTTTAAAAATATAAAAATACGATTTTTTTAGTTTGCTTTTAAGTATTCTCTCTGTTGTTATATTTATGTTATTGCATTATAGAAATATTGATAGTATATAGAAATTTGAATTGTGACCTGGCACTTTTTGTATTTAAAATAGCTGAATGTCAAAGTTGATATTGTAATAATATACTCAACTAAATTATCAACGTTTTTTCTCTTGTATATAGTTTAAAATTCTCCAACTTTTATTAACAGTATCGCCATCTTATGACAATTTTTATAGATTAAGCCTATTATATAAAGAGGACCTCTTAGTATTGAAATACGAATAATAAGACGTTTATCGTTTAATCTTGAATATATTTTGTCAATTTACAAGAAATTTCATCAATATATCTAGAAATGCTAGAGTTAAAATAATTGTAAAACACAAAAAGTACCTCTATAATAACACTCTTATCAAATAGTATACGTAATTTTATCTCATGCGTATTATTTAAAAACAACACTTTTAATTCTTTATAATATATGACTATACTTTTTCATGAAATAATTAAGCAATATATATATATCAATTAATAAAATAGAATAAAATAATACTTTATATAAATAAGCACATGATTAAGTTTTATAATATGGAGATCATTTTATTTAGATATTTAAGCTTTCATGCCTGTCACATCTTTAGCAATTTAAAGAAGAGGGTGTAATTAACTAATTCTGCATCATTCCATTTAGCATTGTTGTTGGCATTTAATAGTGCATTAAACAGTCACATTAGACTGAATTTAAATTTTTATTTTTATTTCAGTCATTTATAATAAGGCACATTATTTATTCTCCTTTCTGTTATAGTTCTATTAATTTAAAATGTACCAAAAAAAGACAACCCTTTCTAAATATTAATATTACTATAATCCATCCAGCAAAGATGTACCATTTAATTAAATATTAAGTTAAGTGTATGTGTCAATCATATTTATACATATAAATTCCTTATAATAAAAAAACAATACCCAGAAAGCAACTAATATGGATATAATTGGGTATTACATTTTGCAGTGCCTCCCCAACCGCGTAATCTTCGAGGTGTACCAATGGGTGATGGATCCACCAAGATTCAGCTCATGTGGGATAGTCCCCATTTATCCAATGATATGAAACTCGTCGAGTACATACTCCGTTACAAAGCGGGAGCTATGGCAACACCAATTGAACGGCGTGTTGGTCCGCGGATCACGCAATACTTGATTGACGGTTTGGTTCCAAGTACTGCATATCACATCTCACTGGCTGGAGTTACCAAGTTTGGCACTGGTGTCGCCGCGCAAACCATCATCAACACTAAGGAATACGGTGAGAAACTTTTGAACTTTAGTTTTATATATACTACTTACTTACTGGAAAGTAGCAATGTTAAGAGACTGTATATTTTATTGTCTGCTTAATAAAAAAATTACATGTTTCTAACATTATTATTACTACGAACAATATAAACAAGTATGTCATAGTATAACGTTTCTATTATTATTATCATTATCATTTAATGAAAATAACATAGAATGTATTTATATTATCTATATTATCTAGTAAGTATCTATATTAATATAATATACTAAGTAAGTAGTGGTTAGTATTTTTCGCGACATATATGTATATTAAAGTTGTTAATATATTAATTAGTTGTTAATTAAATATATTCTAAGTTGTTATCAATAGATCACCTATGTGGCTGAGAGTATTATTAACATGTTTCTAACATATTATGCATTGTTTACAATTTAATTATACTTTTAAATTATTCTTTAATAAAACAATCAATTAATACATTATTAATTCTCTGATATTAAGGGTAATTTGAACACAACTCTATATTAATAATTAATTAACATTTCTTAAAAGACAAACTATTATATATTTTAGTGTTTTATAATAAATGTTAAAATCTATGTTTAGCATTTACCAGTGTAGCTTTAAGATTTTGAAGCAGGCAAATAATAAATATCTTACAACATTAGGTATACCTACCTTTATTTTCAGACCATTTAACTTACATATTAAATTAATTAAATATAAGATATTTGTATTAGGTATTATAATCATTATAACATATTATTATACGAATAGTTTAATATTAATAAACGACATTGTATATTCATTGAACACTTATATATTACACACGACATTTGTAGGTTTTTTGGCTTTCTACAAATTCCGTAAGTATGCCTTTTTATAAAATTTTAATGAAATATATTTCACTTTGTAAATAAATATCTTTAAATCTGATCTAGCTGTTCTTTTACATTGTATTAGAAAAGTAACTGAAAACATTTTTGTATATATATATATTTTGTATAAAATACAACATTTAAATCAATAAAAAATGAAATAGTCCATATCTGAAGAGTTATAGTCAGAAAATGTGTTATAATTGTAATAATTTACATTAATTTAAGTAAGCGTTGTGTTATTTTTTTATGTACAAATTCCTATATTTAACTTATGTACAAATATTTATTTTATAATAATCTTTGACGGGCAAAAAATCATGTACAAATACTTAATATTTTATTAAGTCTGCTTTTAGACATGCAAATTTATGTTTCTCAATAAATTCTATTTGAAACTAAACAAAAAATTGTCTTGCATCGTTTGCAGTGTTTTTTCATAAGTTTCCTTATTTTTATAGATTTTTTTCTCTAAATATCTTTAATGTATGACCTTTTACATTTGATATATTCTATTATATATGTTTATTTCCCCTGCTTGCCACCTCCGTCTAAATCAATTGTGTTTTGCGCATATTTAGTATATTTTTACAAACAAATTTTGCACTTAAATATATAAAAGGTTTTTAACTTGAATTAACCCAAATCAATCCCTTTTTAGATATTTATTTATTTTTATTCCAATTATGTGAAATTTGAATGAACTAATTTTGAATTTGCAAGAAAACTTATTGGTCTATTTCCCCTCTAAAATGTGACTCATTTAATTCTTTAACGTGTGCATCTTATTTCTATAAAGTTTATTTACTATATGTATATTTTTGTGATTTATTCCAAAAATAAAATTATTTACATACTTTTATTACTTTTTATTGAAATTGTTAGTTATGTCAAAAGGACAAATTAATATACAATATATTGCACCGATGTCCTAAAGTAAATAAAAAAAGAAGAAGGTTTTGTCTATAATATAATAACTTATATTGAAATTATTAGTCTAATATTTTTGAATAATCTTTTGAAATTAGGTATCATTAATTATATTGTTCTACTTATCCTACAAGTGTTCCTATATTTATTTTGAGTTAACAATAAGCACTACTTTGTACTTATGTTACGTTGAACATTTTGAGATATTTTGTAATTTACTAATTTTAACAAACAATATAGAACAACAAATTTTCCATAGGTCTTATATAATATGTTTTGCTTAAAATTTATGTTTCTGGTTTTTAAATTAAATTAAATAAAAAAATCGATAGCATCCGTTTTTTCATTATACTAAATTTACATTTTTGCGTTGTCCTAAATTTCGTTAAATAAATATATTAATTGTTAACCAATAATCGCACTCCATGTCACACACACATATTCCTTCCTCTCTTTTATAGTACCTGAGTCACCAGTTGGAAAGCGGATTGGTATAGTTGGTCCAGGAATGGTCAGACTGAGTTGGATCGGGCCGCAAATTCGACTGAATGAAGTGACCGAGTACCACGTGTCCTGGGCAGCCGAACCTTACATTGAGTGGAAGAGCTCACGATTGCTAGCCAATAAGATGAATCCGCATCAACTCTACCAATTTACTATCAAGGGTCTGCAGCCACTCACAATGTACCGCGTCACTATCGCTGCAGCCAATCAGCGCGGCCCAGGGAAGAAGTACAAGTTTGATACTGTGCGCACCAAAGGTCAAGGTCAGTTTTGAGTTGTGCGGTTTTGTCCATGATAGAAAATGGGAGTGGATAAAAAGGAAACAGCAAGAATGCTACTTTATATACGGACTAAGATCAGACACCCAATCATAAAGTTGAGCAAAATGTGAAATGACTACAATAAACTAGTGTAAATTGGATAATACATATGTTTATATGTGCTTATATAAGTTTCTGTTTACATATTTGAAAGATGTAAATAGTTTTCGAATGATATAAAAAGTTATAAAAATTATGACTTCTTAGCTAAGATATTTGTAGCGGAATCATGATAATTCGTCCCACTTTTGCATATAAGTCAATAAAGATCTCTTGAAATGTTTCGTCCTAGACTTTTACACTTATATCCATAGACTTTAAATAGAACAACTTCAAATAGCTAATTCATTTAAAGTCTATATGCTTACTATATCTAACTCTCATTTCTACGGTTCAGTCTGCAGTATACAGTATTGTTCATAATTACCTTGTAAATATGAGCAAACAACGTTGCACATATTTATCTTTAAAACACAGAAGTTAATTTTAACATGTAAATAACAATTAGCAATTATAATTAGTTAGGGTGTTCAAAACGGCCTTCATTAACCTGCACGTACAGTTCTCAAGTCGCGAAATCCCAGAATGATCAGTCTTCTTGCCATTTACTAAGTAATTGTGAACAACACTGTATATATATATATAGGTACTACATCTGTAAATGTATACATCTAAATATATAATCTAGACGTTAATCAAGGATTATAGTAGTAGTATTAGTATTAGTGCTTAAAGTTTATTTAATAAATATTTGTAGTCAGCAATTCGTAAAATGAAGTATTTAAAAAAATGCTCTTCTGATAATATTTTTAATTATAAAAAATCTTTAATTAAAAAGTAATTATGTTATATTAATATATATTAATTATAACATAATTAAATTGTAATGAAACAAATTGAATAATTCTTTTTTATACATTCAGGGAAATGTCTCTCATTTGTTGTTAGTAGCAATTTGCTATTACGTTGCTTATTACACTGTTCATCTATTACCTTTGATATTTATCTTCAAGTTGGCAATCTAAACCGTGATGCTTTAACTAGGTACTCGTTTATAACTAACAAAATAAGCTTAACTATAAATAGATAAGCCTAATATGATAAATACGCTATCAGTTATTTTCTAAATTTATTTTTTCTTTTATCAAAATGATGATTTTCTCTCGTAGTCTACAAAATGATAACCAAACTACTGAATTAATTTAAATAAATTTAACCGATTTATAATTTAAAATGGTAAATATATAAAGTTAAAAAAAGTAATATGTTAATAAATATTGTCTAACTAATCATAAATAAATAACTTCTTTTTGAATTTTATACTTTGTACATAATATATTGTTTTCTTTAATTGTAAAAATGTTTTCTTAGTTACTTTAAAGGCTTCTTTTGTTATTGAACTATTATTCTACTCAAACAAGACATGACATTGTATGCCTAGTCATGGTTATGACTATATGTATCATATAAAAAGGACCTTCCGTTGAATTTTTTGAGCAAATACAGTTTTGAGCTTGTATTATACAATGAACGTTTATCCCTACTTATGAGTTGAGATTCCGTTTTAATATTGGTAATTTATTATATTTTTGTAAAAATAAAATTCCATATTTTGTGTATTTTTGTTGTTAAATAAAAAATAATAATTGTATGTAGTATTAATATTATTTTATTATTATTATTAGGTATCCGTTATTTCAAAAATGAATTACTTTATTATTAAAATGATTTAAAATAGTTATATATCAATTATAATATATACCTACATTTATTTAATAAATTATTCATAACATGAGTATTGTGAAATTAAAACTAGTATATTTTAATGTTTTAAGTTTTGCTATATAAGACACTAAGAATAATAATTAGGATTGCTATTTTTTCTGGTTATTCACCAATAAAACTATTTTAAATTGTATAAAATATTTTAAAACAAATATTTGTGTATAAACTTATATTTGTGAATATATTTGTGTATATTCTTATATAATTGTGTGTAAACTTCACTTTATTGTTTTTGTTGTTAATATATTGTAAATAGGGATAACATATAAATATTATATCAATGTATTTGAATATATATTTTAAAATAAACATTTTTGTATTATTATACGTAGGTAATAATCAATTTGCTTATTGTTTACGGTACCTATGTGGTATATTATATAAATTAAAATACAGAACTTAGAACACTATAGTTTAATTATTGTAAGATATTAATGGAATGACTTGTCATACTTCTCTTGATTTATCATTCACAAAAAGCTAATACTAATTCCGTCTGTCAGAATTGTTATAACATTTGGTCACATGGCGTATCTGTATTTACAAGTTAATATAAGTCAATTAGGTACAGTTACACAGCGTGGAATTGCCTTAGGTTAGCACAGGATACATTTTATCCTCTTCAGTAACGAAAATCTTCTGCTATGGAATTATTTTTCGTTGGAATGTGTATATTGAAGCACACACATGCAATTCATGTATTGACGCATACAATACAAGCTATTTCTTAACTAGCTGTATTATATGTAACATAAAACTTGTATCATTTTTCTTTTATAAGGCTTGCATGCATTGACGCTTATTCATTGGCTTACAAGTCTATATAACTACACGCCAATCAAATAGAATTTACCAATCTTGGCTTTCAGCTAAATTGTTGTGTTTTATTAATTTAAACGGAAGTTAAATTGTGTTTAAGAGACAAACTATCGCTTGTAGAATTTATTTTAACATAAATTACTGTTATGTGTTTAGATTATAGTTTAAGTACCTATATATCAGTTAGTATGATGCAAATTTACTACGACAACAATAGCAACATTAAATGCAGCAGATGATAAATCATGTCTAACGGATTTGCCAGCCTAGTGTTCTTCTGTGTAGTGACTCTATTGTTACTGTACAATCTATCCTGGGCCCAGTATTCCGCCCAGGACCGCATCCTGTCCAATCAACAGCTCCTCCAATCACCATGTCGTATTGATTTCGCTTCATGCATTGTAGTGCCCTCGCCGCCTCTCAACCTACGAACCACACGTGTTCACCAAGTGAAGGGTACTGGGGCTGAGAGTGGTTATGTGATCATTGGCCTGGCTTGGGACCACCCTGTGAGTGCACATGGCTCCATCCGGGGCTACATGGTGAGCTACAGGGTGGTAGGTCCTCCGGGAATGCTCGAACCATTGGCGCCTATCCGCAGTCGAAATGTTACAATGAACGAGTTCAAGTCTGTCAAAATGGACGCTATTGGTGAGTTTACCTGTATTCTTAATTTGTACATTAGTCGAATGAATTTCTTTAAAATAACAAATAGACATGTCTATATTTACAGTAGTGCAATTGAAAGCGATTTATAAAAACATAACGTTGTTAGTTCTTTTATTTAAAAAGCGAATTTTTATCAGAATAATTAGATATTATAAATTATTCTATTTGTGTTAGTTAATATTTCATTAAGAAATTACATAAATAATTTTGAAGAAATCTGTGAAATATATTATTTTCATTATTAATAGAAACATCTTACAGATCGGAATTTATTTTTTGTTTTCTATTGTTCTTATTTTTAGTTGTGTGAATAATTCTTATTTATATAAATATTATAAATTATTTCGATGTTGTTTCAGTTAAAATAATAACAATAATTTTACAAATATTTATTTAAAAATATAGCTGTCACATGAGTATATGTATTTATGAATTATTTATAGTAATAGTTGGATTTTTTAAAATGCATTTTACAAAACAATTATATTGCATTAATATTAAAAACAGTTTAGAATATAACATAATTTGATAATATTCTTTTTACTATTCATTTTAAATAATTAATTTATTTAATTTTAAAAAGTTCACCAAATTTGCCGCTTTAAATAAATTACAATTATTGTCTTCGTAAATTTTTATTTATGGCATCCCTCAAATACTTATATATTTCTGAAACAATACACTTGTCTATAATATAATCCTACTAATAACAATTCTTTCTTACTGACAACGATTTGGTATTACGATATATATAAATATAAATACATGTAATGTATATATTGCATACATTTACATCCGTATATATACACATACATACTTATACCTACATGTGTGTGTGTGTATAAGGTATAAGTTCCAAACAGCTTCAGCTTTTTTTTGCTAGAATTAATTGAAATTCTCACTAACTTATAATTTTATTGGTATACAATTCAAATAAAAAGCATCACATTTATTTGACACAGAACTTTAAAATAAGTATAAAAAATATACACATATTTAAAGGTATCACATTAATTATTTTTAATAAGTATACAATAGGCTTTTTAGTGAATTGTTTAATTGTATGTATAGATTCTTGTAAGTTAAATTTTTCGAAATATTATACGATAAATATTATATTAATTTTATGTATAGTAAACATAATTTAAAATTTAGATTTTATATTATTTACTTTAAATTGTAACATTCTTTTTATATTCCTTTTGTTTAAGTGTGTTACTCGTTTTTTAATAAATTTTGCTATTTGTTTATTTTAAATGTCCCCGAAGTAATTGACCAATAGACCTTAGTTTGACATGTAAATAACCATAAGCCTTAGTTTGACATGTAAATAACCATAAACCTTAGTTTGACAAGTAAATAACCATAAGCCTTAGTTTGATAAGTAAATGAACATAGGCCACAGTTTGACAAGTAAATGAACATAAGCCACAGTTTGACAAGTAAATGAACATAGGCCACAGTTTGACACGCTTATAGCCACAAAGCCGTCCATATTTAAAAAAATTGTTAGTCGTTATTATTAATATTCAATAATATTAGTAATATCCTACAGTGAACCCATTTTATTGACCAAAATACCAACCTGTAGATATCTTTAAAAATGCATGTGTTTCCAAAATATACATATACGTATTTACAGTTAATAGCAGATATATAAACTTGTTGTGCATGTATCATCGTCATGATTCAAAAATGAATGAAAGAGCACCATATTCTCGGCAGGTATAGTCTTCTGTATAGTTGCTTTCTGTGCAGCACGTGAATATTTTGTATATTGGTCCAAGCAATGAATGCTGGATGAAAATCAGTGGGGAGTCATCTTTATACCTGTTTATGTTTGTTTCTGAATGGCTTCTTTCGTCTGTCATATACATAGTTTTAACTAATTTTGTTATTAAAGGACATATTGATCGAATCTGTACTTTTTTCTTTCGTAAGTATCGAACTTACCACCCAGAACATTGTATTCTATTTTGAATTCTTACATCGAATATTGTAACTACAATTCTGTATCCAAATATCGTGGTGGAAGAGAGCTACCTGCAGCAAGTAATGGGAAATTGATGGATGACATTGTCGATCTAAATTTTCGAAGTCTTCCTATATGCCTAACACAAACATATGCACACAAAACACCAACAGAAATAAATATAGCTACAAATTATTGCAACTTTAGATCAGGCAGTGGTTATTTAGATCCATATATAGTTGTTGTAGTGATAGTGTATAGTTGCAAATAAAGTTCAGTATTTGATAGCTTTCACCTACACACACACACACGGGCCTATATAAATACATCTGATCTAATGTACTGCTAACGGGTTAATAGGTATATCTATATATCTTTATTGGTTTATCAACCAAGAAAATTTGCTGGTATATTTCTATAGTATTTCAATTGTATATGCTAGCCTAAGAAGAAATTATTCTCTGAGACATCAATAAAATTGTGTCACAAAATATAGATATATCTATTGAAGCAATAAATTGAACTTAAAATATCAGACGTACTATGGGTGGATTTATATATGTCATCGATAACATTTGGGCACTTTTTATCATCTGTTTCGATGCAGAGTCTCTGTGCAGTTTGCGGTAAAAACAGTGCTATACAGTTTATATAGAAACAAGAAATCTATATACATGTAATATCGGCTGGTAACACGCGTCCTTGATAAAATACATTTATTACCTGTAGATAGATTTGGTAAATTTTTACAAACCCATACATACCCAATAAAATGTTTACATAATCTCCTCTCCAAGATATAATAATTCTACACTTTAAAGGATTGCTGAAAAATATTGTCTACCGTTTCTTTTTAAGCTTCTGGTTTTGCAAGGTATAATGAAAATAACGAATTTGTTTAAACCAATTCATGCACTTTATTTTGATGTGTTAATTGCAAATGGCATATTTCGATCTGAATCCCATATTTATGCTAATTATAATAATTTAGTAACGCTTTCAACTACTTTGCGACATTGTAAATGTTTGCAATTCTGTATAATTTTATACGTTCTTTATAAAAATTATTTGTCCTAAATTTATTTCAATTCTGTACACATGTTTGATTTCAGTAAAACGAAATATCATTATAAAACACGAAATGATAAATACTTTACTAGCTAAAGAATTTAAAATATAAATTTGAAATAATTTCCTCTATTTGCTGGAAGGATATTACATATCCTTCATGTGATACATAAAACCTGTGTGTTCACTTTTACACATATACATAATATGTGTATATATAAGAATAAAATATTGTAATTTTCATAGATAGAAGGTATAATTCGTACTACTTTGAGACTGAAATTCTCACGAATATCCTTCTTCCATTCCAATCCGTGTTGTCAAGGGACATTCTTACTTACCCATAATGCAGATTTCAAATCATTCCTACGCCCCTTTACTGGAGAGAGCTTCGTGTAAGCTTATACCCACCTACCTATACCGATTTCTACTCTTCGTGTATTATAATAGTCATCTAGTTATTCAAGAAGCTAAAATGATGTGTTTTTTAAAGAAGTCTCTTCGTGTTCGTTCATTTTGGAGCGCTTCCTTTTCTCTTCAGTAGAGCTAGCTACATACATACTATTTCTAGATAAGGGGAATTATCGTCACTAAAGCTCTCTAAATACTCTACCCCTTCCCTCTTTCTTTGACACATGAAATTGTGGCGTATATCAGTGCAATGCATTACAGGGCAATATAATCAAAATTGTACCCCTGGCTTTATATTTCCACTTGCCACCATTTCAAATATAGCTCTATATAGAAATGTAGCTGACAATTACCAGTATATCATGGATATACCAAAACCTCGACCTACGTGTCATGGGATAAAAATACTTCCTGCTTTTGTCCTTCCTAAACTATAACTATAAATATGCCATTCATCTATCTATATCTACACACTCTTGATAGACAAAATAAGGATGCAAAATAAGGAGGAGAGATTAGAAAATCAAGACAGTGTATATTTTATTATTAGCTCAAACTGAAATGTGAACGCCGTCGTTATGGCTAATTTCCTCTCGTCGTTCTTTTTCTATCCAGTTGCTATGGTAATGAAGACACTTGTCGGAAACCATGAGGGAATTATATAGAGATGGATATATTTGGGTGTTTAACTTTGATAGGGGTTTGTACAGATTATTTAAAAATATAATATAAATAAATAATTAGTACATTTCTATAATTTTGTAACCATTTAAATTTTCTTTTATATTTCTTATGTATAATTATATCGAATAATATAGGTGCTTTTATTTGTTCGTCTTCTGCAGGGCTGTAGACATTTAGTATATTATGTACGAGTATTTAGCATGTTTTATCGCTTGCAATATATGTATATATATATATATATGATATAGCCAAATATATATTTTTAATTCAGTTTATATTCTTTCTTTTCAAGGTTACGGAAGAACATATCTTTTCGAAGTTTCCGCCATCAATCAGGTCGATATTGGTCTTCCTTCTCAAATAAATATCACAACACCTGATAACAGTACGTTTTGTACCATATTATAAGATTTAATTGATATATATTTAAATTTTAAAGTAAATAACGATTTATTATATTCATGCAATATACTCATTTATTTAAATAAAATTTGAAGATATTTAAAGATATTCAAAATATGTATTTTTAAAATCTTTTTTAACAAGTATATATATACATTTAGACAACCTTTAGTTTATTATATTATATTATAATATAATTTTTCTCTTAATATAAAATGTTGTAAACATTCTAACCATAAAACTTTTAAAATATTCTTCATATATAAAATAATTTTATGCTTTAAAGTGAATTATACTCTTTTTTTATACACAAACATAAGATTTAATTCTTTATCTCAAGTTAATTTAATTTCAAATATTTAAATGTAAAATTATACAGTCATCAACAAAATGTTTGCATAACTATAGATAAGTTCTATATTTTACATATGAAATATGAAAGTTAAAAACGTTATGAAGTAGCCAAATATCATGTAAAATATATTAGATATTTTCACAAATTATCACCAATAGATTACTAAAAAAATTATGATTTAATTAGTTCACCATCTTAAAATTTTACTAAAAGATTCAATTTAAAAGCTATCGACTAATCAGTCCCTATTTATAACTATAATATATAGTTACATAAATTTGCAATTATATTTTAAATTGATATAAATTAACTACGCATTTAAGATGCTGAATTAATATATAAAATATAAATGTTTTAGTATCTCTCCTTAGTAACCATATCTTTACTAAAACTGTTCTTTGTGTACATTTAACTCAGCATCTTAAATACCTTTACTTTACTAAGTGGTGTAAATAAATACAATTTTACCTTATTTGACTACATTACAAGAATGTAAACATAAATGGTTAATATGTTAAATATAGGAATTTTCATGGCGATACCTTTTTGTCGATGACTGTATATATCCATGTCATATTATAATGTTTATGATCAAGTTTTAATATGTATGCAGTTTTTTAAGAAATTGTATTTATACTTTATTCTTAAATCTTGTGTATTTCACGAAAAGTTAACTAATATGTGTTGACAGTAACTCTTAGGTTCATTTTATTAACATTTCTAACTGTTTTTGATAATTTTATCTTTAATGCTATATAGCTAACCTTAGAAAACTAATCAAATTTAGCTATCCACACATACCTATATCTATAAGTGTCTGTGCGTGTCAATATTATACTTCTTAAGTATCTCTTTGTTTTATTACCTCTGATATCTAACGGATGTGTATGTATGAATTAATATGCTATTCAATGCTATATTTTCTTATTCAAAGCAAGATCTTCTTAAACTATTTATAAAAAATATTTTATTTGTCTAATTTATAAAGTACAATAATATATAATGTATATATAGTTTCCTAACATGCAATCCATTTTTTATTATGTTTTGTATAAAAATAAAATAACAATAATAAGGCTTAAAAGTAAATGCTATATTTGCTTGAAAATTACCTATTTTAAAGAATGTAAGTATATATCCATCTAATTAGTACTGTTTTATACATCAATTTACATTTAGTATGTGTAATGTTAGGTTATAATTAAGTTTACATCGCTTTTTCACTCCTACCTATATATCTTGGTTCTTTTGTGATTTTTCCTTTGTGTCATTGCTTTAAATTTTATTGAAAATTTCGACTGTGTGGCTTAAAAGATTATATTACAATGTTATAGAAATTATATTAATTCATGAATCTTATTAGCATTAGGAGAAATGAGACAATGGGTATAAAACAAACTATATGTAAACATACAATTTATCGGACATATTTATTATTTCAATAAAATTTTGGTTAAATATTTATGCTAAACAAGGCTTCTTTTCGGTGTGAATTTAGCAACATACAAGTTATCCCTTTTTAGTTATTTTAATTGTAAAATATTTATTTAGCTTAGATTTTATTTGAAATTAAAGCTATACATTTTCTATATTTATAATTATTCGCAAAAGATTAGTTGTTTTCTATTTTTGTTCATACTAGATTGAACTATTCCAAGGGCGTATAGACATCATATTTACTTAAAATGTTACCTTCCCAATTCTTTTTTTATTTCTGTTCACACCAATCCTTGTTCTTTCATCAACCGATAGCAAATATGTCAATGAAGCCTTCATTCAGTTATATGCTCAAAACTTTGACAAATCACTAATCCGCTGTCTTAATGGAAAACGATATCCTATTTTTTAAATATTAAAAACACCTATTTCACAAACAATATTCATAAACCATGTTAGCTTTCTGTTTTCACAAATCATTGGTCGTTTCCATCATCCTCAATACCATTTTTTACTTCTTACCACGCTACACCCACTCTACAGTTCCGGGTTCGAACCCCATCGTGAAGACAAAGGTTCTATCCTCCTCCTCCGTGGAAGTTTTCTGGGACCCCCCAATCATTCGGGATAGGAATGGCCGTATCGCCAAGTATGAAGTTCGCTACTATGTCTACGGGAGCGAGGCAGCCACTGATATCCGGTTAAAAACCCAGAAAAATTCGGCCATCATCACAAATTTGAAGGAGGGTGTGAATTACTATTTTAGTGTTCGAGCGTTCACTAGCAAGGGACCAGGCCCGTGGAGCATACCGCTTATCACCAAAACTTCAGAGGACCGTAAGCAAAATTTGACTATATATAATATATGTATAGAACAGATTAAAAAGTTGAAGGACTCTCGCAGCATATTGGGAAGAATTAATATATTAAGAGTATTGATTGACCTGTGCTGGAATTTTGAGAGTTTTAATAATTAAAAGATATTTTAATATAAAATGTTTTACTTTTTATTTTAGTTCTCAAAATTGCAGCACAGGTCATTGCCCTTATTATATTGATATAAAGCTATACTTTTATTAAACTTAGTTTTATTTAAACAGTACAATTATTTCGAAACATCCAGGAATGGAGAGATGTGTTAAAGGAATTGTAATAAAAACCATATATGTAAAGTTAAACCAGAGTAAGTGTGTTTAAACTGGATAGTTTGGCTGAATATTCAAAGCATTGGTTTCAAATTTGGTTTCGTTTGTAAATTCTTTAATTATTTCAATCATATCTAAACTGAACTTAATTTTGCATATTAAAGGTACATTTTGCCGATGGTTAGGTCAAATGCACTGAATTTGTAATATGTATAATTGGTTAGTTAGGTGAAAATAATTCATTACGATCACCAATGAATGTATATTTCGACTATTATAGTTCATTCACCGATGTAAATGAAACGTGCATAAATATGTACACGTACTACGAAACAAGTATACGAGACATTAAAATATTGTTCTGTATTTATCTCAATATTTGTTTTTATCGGTTTTCTATTTGTTTTACAGTCGTATACATATTTTATAATTTTTTTACAGATTTTCCACTACAAATAAAACTTGCCCTTATTTTATTTTAATCTTCTTTATTGTATTAAGATAACTGAAAAAATGTTCCCCGTTGGAATATCATATGTATCGTTTATAAAAAAAAAATTTATTACTACTTATATAATAAATTTAAACATTTATATTTACTAATATCAATTTTTTTAACAGTAGATTTATTAGTGTTCTTTGTATGGCTATTTTTTATCACCCCATTTATATAGTGCTATGTAATACATATTTACATGCATTATCTTTTCACCACACCCCTTTTCAGGTTTTTATTTATTTAGAGGTAATTGTTACTTACCTATTTTATGAGATTAATATATACAGATTTATGTAATCCTATTTCCAAAGGCTTCGCAATATTAAGATATATTTTTATAATTAATATATATATATATACCTGGCAATCACTGCTTCGCAAATGATCTTATACCAATATATATATTTTTAATATCACATATCTATTACTACATCATTATAATCATTACTTATCATTTGGTGTATTATATCCCACTAATTCTAAGAATTGATTCTATTAGAAATTACATAGTTAATATAAAAAAATATTTATAAAATTTTAATTTAATTAATTTTAACATTTGTACATGAAATTTAACATGAAATACATTTTTATGAGTCCTCATTTTAAGTTCAAAGTGCTATGATTAATATTTGTTGTAATACCTATTATAAATATTGATTTTATATGATTTTAAATCAACTTTGTCTTATAGGTATTTATTTAAATTGTATATGAATTTGTAATAGAAATATAGTTTAACTATCCAATGCTACTGCTCTTACAAGATATGAATAACCATAAAATTAAGTTGATTATAATTGATTTCATTTATTTTATTACGCCGTTTAGTAATAATTTAATTAATATTTCGAAGAATATATTCATATTTTTCATGGTTCATTTCAGCTATAATAAGAGGTAAATATAAAGTATTACATTTTTAACATCTTATTTCTCCTTACCCTTTTAATCACAGCAAACATTTTATACATTGTGTTGATTATTTTTTCAAAAAGGCTGTGAAATTAGTCCTTTAATCAAAATACATACCTACGCAAGTCTGATTTCCATTGAAACTGAATATCACAGTGTAATTATCACATAATAATACTTCAGTTTTACTCTTGTGCTAATTACGTTTGTTTTAGTTCACAGTTTCATATAGCTGCTGAATAGAAATATTTCCTTGTATATAGGTCTTCAGCACTAGTACCCGTACAAGAACAAAGAAGTAACTACCCCAATTTCCCGTCATTAGGCGCTACGAACACACAGAAAGATGCAACGAACTAGATATAATGCATTTATTGTCGCCCATGGGCGGCATATTTCACGGATAAGAAGCCTTTCATGTGATTTCTGTTTCTTACGTGTTGTATTGAGGAGTGCATCACAAAAGAATCATGTTTTGAATATTTTCAACTAAACATTAATAGAAAACATATGCAATTTCGTTTTACAAATTTGTATTAATCGATCTGCAAAATGTCTCACACAGTATTATTCATATATTTTTCTGAGTGTTTGTTTATATTACATGAATATATATTTTTTAAATTGAAGGTTGTCATATATTTATGTCTAAGTTAGTTGAAATAAGTTTAGATTAAATTTTGATTAAATTAAAGTTATATTTGTAATGAATTAACATATTATTAAAACCATATTCTACTTTTCTATAATAACGTAAACATACATCAATTTATTTAATCATTATTTGAGTTTAATAAGAAACTTTACTACTCAATTCAAATAATTTTTTGTGTTTTAAAACATGTTTCTTAAATTAATTTTTATTTATGATTAATGTTTAAGAAATATCTACCAATAAAAATAGGAGCTATAATTTTGGAATAGTTTGTTACTTTTCAAAAAGTTGAAATTAACTAACAATAAAATGAAATACATTTTTATGTTTCGAGACAACATTGTCTCCTTTTCAGGTACAATAACAAAGATATTATTGCCGGATCGTTAACGTTATGTAATAGTATTACATTAATAAATTGAATAAGAAAAACAAAATTGAATACACGGTGGGTTAAATAGTATGACTCCTATTACAAAACATTAAATACATTTGGAGAAAGACTGAAAAAGAGAGAAAAATTAAGGAAGCTATAAACACGTTAAGAAAAAAAGAGACACCGTTATAAGTAAGAGTTCCATTTTAAGCAGGATTGAAAATTAAAATTAAAATAGCTTCCTTGATTATAATATCAAAGTGCGGGGCGATAAGACTATACGCAATTATTTGAAAATAAATTTTAGAGAAAATATTGCTATACTTAATTAAATGAGTTCGTTCCTATTGGAGAATTTTCTGATCAATATTCCTTGATCCTTATAGTCTCCAGATGTCTTTTGGTTTTACCAATGTAAAACATATTCATATTACATGATCAGGAGAATTTGTAGACGATCTAAGAATTTAGTTTAGTTGGAGTTTTCAATTTTGAAAAAAAATAGTTGTTTATTTTAATAGATTGTAATGCGCAATTAATGTTTAAGTTTCAATGGATTTAAAAAAAGATAATTATTTTTTCCAAAATATTCTCGATGGTTTACTGTGATAAGGTAAAATAAAACATAATTTAGACTTCTGATTAACTCCCGTTCATGTGATATGAACATATTTTACATTTTTCAAACCAAAAATCATCTGGCGACTAGGATCAAGGAGCATCGATCAGAAAAATCTCCAATAGGAAGTCATTTAATTAAGTGTAATACTTGTAGCAATATTTCCTCTAGTGATTCTTTTAAAATAATTAACATAGGTTCATCGAAGTTTAATATTATGATCAAGGAAGCTATTTTTATTAAAACTCAGTCCTTCTTTAAATAGAACTATTACTTATAACGTGTCTATTTTTTTAACGGGTTTTAGCTTCCATATTTTTTTCTTTGCTTTTCTCAATGTATTATACTACATATTTAACCCGCCATGTATTCAATTTATTAATGAAATATTATGTTAATGTAATATTACCCACCAATTATATATTTATTATTGCACCTGAAGAGGAGACAGTGTTGTCTCGAAACGCGTTGTGTAAATAAAAAAGTATTTTAATTTATTGTTGGTTATTTTCAATTTTTTGTTTAAAGCATACTTCTTTCTGAACTTTTCATACTTTTCAATTTTGTATACTAATGTTTAACAAAAATTACTATCATTGAAATATAATGGGGAGCTATTCAATGATTTGAATATTGTGTTAATTTTTAATTGTTTATACTTATAATGTCTAACATAGATACTATCATTGAATTAATAAATTATCTTTTGATTTTGCAAAAACAATTACTAAACAATTATTAAAAATGTCGTAGATAATAAATTGAAATAATGTTTTAAGTAAAAATTTAAAAAGTATAAAGAGAGTAAAATAAATTAAATTCTACTAAATCGATGTTAGTTCAGATTATAATTATATATTATTTTCATCAATTTAGATCTTGGTACCGAATCACCATCTGTCTCTGGATATTCTACTTCCCAATTTAGTCTATATGTAATATATTTCAGGTTATTAGGCTATGTGCATTTATGATATTCTTAATTTTATTCTATTTCTAGTATAAAATTATACTTCTGTCGGAAATTATAACATTATAACGGAAATTATTTCATTTTTATAAATAATTTGTTAACTAATTGTACAGGTAATTATTTTAAAAGATAATGACTAGTTATTTGATTTCTATAATTTTAAATGAAATGATGGGAAATAATTAATGATTTAAAATTGTAAGTATATATTTTATTAAAATTTAGCACTATATTACTTATACGTTCATATTAACTAAATTTACTTTGGTATATTATATATAAACATAGTTTTACTAAAAGCATGTATCTGATTATACTATATATCTCATTACTTATACACAAATAAAATAAAAATAGTAGTTAAGGATTATGTAAACAACTTTTTGTATTTATTTTTCAGTATTAATGCCATGACAAAATAATTTTTTAAATAATAGGACTGTACATTACATCATATATACACCTCATTATAAATACTCGTATTATACACATTCTGCCTTATGTATCTTATGAAATTCAGAAATACTTTTTATACAAATATGTTTATTGTTATATAACATTGGATAAGATGCCTCAAATGTTGTATAAGAGATACATCAGAATTTTCGGATAATTCTTATCATGCAGTAACCATTACATTAATATTAATTAGAATAAACATAAACGTACATAATTGTTATAATTTAGTAAATTATCAGAGCATTTAATCCAGAATTTGAAAAAATATGCATATATCGATCACAAGATTAACTTATTAGATGCAACAGCAAGACACCTTATATATTCAATTTATGGAATGCAATAAGGGAAGATTAATTATTTGTGTGTACAATGACACTAGCCATATTTGAGATGATAAACAAAGCCTTTTGATATTATAATTTATATTTTGCGTATATCATACTATTGTGTTTTAATTTATTCTTGAAGTATAAAAGTATAATTGGTGGAAATATTGAACAATCATGAAGATTTTCTCTTTCATTTTGTTTCTAAATGAACATAAATTTATCGGATATTTAAATAAGTTTAGCTCCGATATTATTTAGTATATACTATCATGCATATATGTATACATACAAGCAACCATGACGACACTGACTAATTTCTTTACTTGTTTCTGGCGCACATAGGCCCCCCACCACCTCGGAACATCGTTGTCCAGAGGATCAACGCTCGCCAGATCAAAGTAACCTGGGACCTTCCCGACTCTCGGTATCGGATAAACTTCTTTCGCATCTACTACTCCATCCACGACGACCAGTCTGTGGACTTCTCTCGCTGGCCCTCCAAGGACGTTGGCCCCGTGGTGATGGATGTCATAGACCAACTCAACGCTAGTATGGTTTACGCAATACGGATGAAGTCGCACAGCGATAACGGTCGGTTTAGCGAGATCAGTGACCCGGTGGTTAGCAAGACTGTGCTGATACCCAAGGAGTCGGATCAGTCGGTCACACAGATTCGATGCACCGGGGACCAAGAGTCCATCAAGGTCACCTGGCAGCGACCCAAGGAAGTAGACAAACTAACTTCTTTTGTGGTGAGACTCTTTTAACACTTTTGTTATATTTAATGGCATTAAGGGTTTCAATAAATCCAGGATAGACTCTCGGATAAGCAATTTTTCTGATATCGAAAAGTATAAAATAAAAGTTTTATTTCAGCGGACACATCTGGAGTATTTTACTTCAGCCGAGCTTATAACAAAAAACAATAAAGTTATTGAAAAGTTGTTGAGGATCTTTATAACTATTTCCAGGGCTAATTTTTTTATGAATTAAAAATTACAAGCATATATATAATATTGATTTATAATAATTCATATAAAAATAGTATTAAATTATTAACTATTATAAAATAATTATTCTTCACTATTTCACTATTTCACTATATACAGTTACAACTACATATAACCACAAATTTTATAAATATTTTTATACTTTATATCATTTTTGATTTTTAAGTCACTGTAATTAATATATTGCTCGGAAGGGGAATTTTATATTAGTTTTATAGTGTATAATTGTAATGAATAACCAAGAAAACATTACTTAGGGATATTTAGAACAATTCATTTTTACATCGATTTCTGCCAAGCGCGCACACACATATCTCTATAATAATATATTCCTTTGGACTTCTCTCGACCCTTAACTCGTCTTCTCTTATTCCATAAACTATATAAATCTCTAAATAGTTAGCATAATTTAAATGCGTATGCAGTTACTAGTTATCGACTCATCTATTAGCACAATGAGCAGAAGTGGTGTATTATCGAGAAAGTCGAAGAACTAATGTCGGATGGATTTTCAACTGGATTAATTGAGGCTCCATAAAACTCCATGGCTGCTCTGCTTACCATTAAAATTCTCTCTCCAATGAAGAAATACTTCACTTTAAATAATTTCTAGTTCTGTAAATATTTGCTCAATGCTAATATCTTCTTTTTAATTCTGCCTAACAGCTTTTTTGCTTCCAATATCATTCAATCTACCTATATACAATGCATAGATACATTATATAACGCTATCTACATCAGACTTCCACGAAAATATCTCAAACGTTAGTGTCTGCTTTTTGTTGCATCGCAGCTTAAAATCAGACACTCACTGTTTATATATATACCTAGTTTAAACGCTAAACACGCTTTTATTCACAGTTCGTCGAACCTTTTCGCTCTAAATTAAGTACTCTCAATGTCTAGCCCAGAGTGTTGCAGTTTTACGTAGTTATCTCTCAATAAAGGTTTGCTACATGCATTTTGGAGATGAAAAAGTAGCGAGCGATCTCATCTGTCGAGAGTTTCGATAATGGTTGTCAGGTTCGATGTTTCTATTTCATGGTAAACGTAACACTCATAAATAATATATCTATTGTAGTAAAATAATATATACTTACGTATTTACAATGCTATTTTGTGTAAAAATATAATATATTCAACTCTAAAATTTGTTGACTTTGAAAGATATTTACAGTGTTGCTAGTATACAACCAAGTATAACTATATACACTATAGTAAAGTACTGTTTAACAAACTTACAATCCTATTTGACATTTTATTTCATAATTTTGAGGTTTCAAACAATCTTATAACAAATACGCATTACATAGAGCATAACATGTCTGCTGATCAGTCTGATCAGAATTAAAATACTACATTAGCTGCTGCATTGCTCAGACACTGAATAGTAATCAGTGTTTACATTTTTCAGAAATCAATTTTGCTATTGACAACAAATTATTATTATATTAAAACTAATTAATCATTAAGCAGTTGATCATTGCTCAATAAACAATCGTAGGTAGTTCATTAAAGCTAAGTTAATTCATTTATATTTTTATATCAGCATAAGCTTGGAACAAGCATTTATTATGAATCGGACGAGAATTTCAGAATGAGTTATTAATATATATCTTCATTAAAATATTACAATAAAATTGTTATATTAATTTTTTCCATTATTTTGGTAGTATTATTACAATAGGATAATTTTTACGTGTATATCTACTAATCATGCTAAATTTTTTTGTTGTTGAAAAAAACTAAGACAAATAAAAATTTAATGTATTTAGTGCATCGAGCAAAATTATTTTTTAGTTTATAGAACAAATAACAAATGAAACTCAATCGCTTGGATTTTAATCAAAATGAAACTTTTCTCTAATTATCTCAGGTAACCTTCACAGGCAGTAAAGTGTTCACGAATGACCGGAACGAGCGGAAGGACGAAGTATTCCCCACCAACACGACCAAAGTTCTTTATCAGGCGAGTCATCATGGCTACCTGAACACGCTGACTGGTCTGGAGCCCAACACTAACTACGACATCACAGTATCGGCCCGCTACGAATTGAAGAACAACTATCGCGGTCATCCGCAGACCACCAGCTGTCGAACTTCTATGAAGAGTGAGTTGGCTGGTGTGTTGAACACTCTTAAATGTTTTGCACAAAATATCTAAACATAATTATAACATTTCTTATAATATTACCTTATTATGTGATATTTAGAAGCTTATTATGTGATATTTAGCAGGAATTTCACAAATACAAAGAATATAAAAATTTATAAAATTATAATTCTGGATTTTTACCCTTTTTTATGATTTAATTATGAAATATAAATTGTCTCACTTTATTTTAATCTAATAAGTAGTATATTGATTTAAAAAAATCTCATTTCACAATAAATTGTGTAAATGTAATTTTTTTAATATTTAAAAAATCAAATATCTTTTAAATTTAAATTTAAATGCACTTAAGTCCACTGTAATTATGATCTTGAAATATTTTAACACTGCAAGATTTAACACTGGATAACATCTTCGGTATTTTAAAATATTTCAAGATATTTCACTACCTAATTTTATATATGGACGCACTTTTTGGAATGCTAAAGTACTACGCGCACATTTATTTACCATAATACGTATATATATATATATATATTACATACTACAAATACCATATAGTATACCACATAGTATATCGTATGAAAGTTAACATAACATATAAATTTCGAATGGCTGGCAGGCTAAGTCTGGATATCTGTTAATCAGCATTACATCCATCCTGTTCTCTCCTGGAGGGAGAAGGTAGCGCTAGCCACATGCAAGGACAGCTGTGTGATCTGATCAAGTCAAATAGCTAGACAGAGACCTTTGCCGCAGTGGCTGCAGACTTCTTCATCACGTGTCATTTATTTTATCATTATCGCGTATAACTAAGTATTTCAACACCTAAGATACAATTTTTCTTAAATTATAGATCTGATTTAAACCTTTTTTATAAATATACCAAATAAGTAGTTAAATTACAAAATTATGCGTTCATCCTATTTCTACAAATAATTTAATTTCGACATTTTACTAAATTTTCGCTTGATTTTGTTTAAAATAATTTATCAAATTATATTAAGATAATTATTTTTTTATTTCTTTATTAAAGCTATTAATGTTACATTTTTCATATATCTTATATGCTTTATATATACTTTATATATATACACACAATCTATATATACTACAGTGTAGTATTGTAGTTTTTAAAAATTGACTTCAAGAATATTAAAACATAATCTTAAAAGAGAGGCTGTCATGATTTGTAGAATTATCTTTAAATACAAACCATACATGATTATTTAAACTATTTTATTTGATATATATATTTCGTCTATTTTGTGTTTCAAAGACACAGTACTAAGAAAACGCCGTATATCTCTGCTTTCTTTCCTCTTTTGTTAGAACCCACTCGAATCGCCCCTCCCCAGGTCCTGGCAGTGAACAAGAATGCTAAACAGATCACCCTTCGTTTACACCGTGCCAGTGAACGACTGGGGGCCATCCGTCGCTACTACCTCATCATGGCGCCTGTGAACAAGGGACACATCTCACCGGATAATGTTGAAATTGAGGCGGTACGTCTAAATTCTAAATGAATTAAATATTATGTACAAATATCTCGAAATGGATAGGTAACAATCTATATTTATTATATTTTTGTCAATTTAAAAATTGAAATATTTTATTTTGCTTTACTTTGAATTGCATATTTCATTTTTTATTTTTTTTATACACTCCAAATTATTATAGATTATATATTTCCTTTGTGTATAAGGTTATTTAGAAACAAAATGAAATATTATTTATGTATTTAAAAGTATGTTCTTTCAAGATGATGAAGCGTTTACTAAAAAGAATAGTTAGTATTACAATTTTTTTAATAACGTAGGTTTTAATTTAAAATGACTAAATAAAAATAACAAATGGGGAATATTTCCACATCTAGTGGAATATGTTTCTAGCCTAGCAACTGTTATTTACATTTCAAAATTGAAAATATTATGCCGAAAACCAATTAGTTAGTAACATTGATTAAATTGGGAAATAAAATATACTTTATCCCGTATCGCGTATCACCACACCTCTATATATGTAGATGGGAATAACACAAATCCCATCACGAATGTTAACTAAATGTTAGATTTGTGAAAGGAAAATCACATTTAGCCGTATACAAACGAACCGACTTGATCGATTAATTAAAAAATTAACTTCCAATAATCCCGTAATGTCTATCCACATTGACGCGTATATTAAAATTAGAAGACCCTACCTCTAACAAGAAATGTAATATGGATGGAAAAATAACCTTTTGTCAAAATAATAAAAGTAATCTACTTGCAGACTTCTCCGCAATAACTATAAATTTGATTAGAATCTTCCGTTTATCTATATCGATGAAGGATTAATTGTATTAGTAGGGAGCGGCAAGTTTTGTTGAGGAAGGGTATTTATGACACAGCCAATGTGGAAGTTTGAAAAATTGAAGCAGCTGACATTAATGACACGGTTAATATTTAATCTGTGTAAATTTGCTCCTAGTTTGGCCAAAAGTTTACAAAATGAAAAGGTTTTTAGTGCTGCTTGCTTTTGGTTGGAACTATTCCCCTTATTTAGGAAAAGAAGTGATATATTTGAAATTATAATTATTTTAAATAGGCAATTTTCTGTGACTTAACTTTGAAATATTCACTATATACATATCTGTACTTGCTTTTGTCTACCATTTTAAAACATAACAATTATATTATAGCTTTGTATATTAATCATCAATATATTTAATGTGTATTGATTGACTATGTAATTTGCTATTGGATTGTAATAATTAATAATATGTTTATGTGCTCAATATTAAACTTATATAAAAATATAATAAGAAATGGAAACTATATTAAAACTACATATAACAAATAAAAATATTTATCTAATCTAACCGCATGCATCTAAACGCTAATTATCTTTTGTTTATAATAAAAACCAGTCAATCAGAATAGAGTATGCAGTATTTCAATCGATATTGTAGACCATCGCTTCCTCTCGCGGCAAACCAAGCTACCTGACTCGCTACGTGGTGGCTCGATTCACACAGGCCTACTTTAGTGCTCGACCATTCAGAGACTTTGTGCTTGGTGAGACGGCCTATGATACCACCAATCAACAGTACGATGAATCGGGTAGCGTTATCTTTGATAATAAGGAGCTTGTCAAGGGCCAAGATTACAAGGTGAACTAGTAGTACACACAAAATAGGCTCTGAATGTGATTCATGTTTCTCTATCTCTATTCATATTATAAAGTAGTTGTAGTTTGACTATTGAAATGAATGTATTGAAATATGTAAACTTAAATAATTATATTATTATTATATCTTTACTTTACCTTATATACCGAGAAGACATAGAATAAGTATATATGGCTATAAGCAAGACGCAAATAAATTTCTACGAGTACCTACTTATTTATATATTGACATATTATACATAATACATACATATATACAAAGATTTTTTATATTTCTAAAATTTATGTTACTTCGTGTGTACCTCTTTTATTTGAGATTTTATTTATTATTAAATAAGGTGCCAATTATATACACGCATATATCCTTATTATGACATCTTTATTTTTATTTACATGTAATATATATGTATTCTACTGCTAAGGCCTTCGTACGCGCCTGTGTATTTCGGGATTCGACACCCGAGTTCGTGGCGGACGTTGGTCCCGAGGATTGTGCCAATAGCGAGTGGTCCCTAGTTTTCAATACCGAGAGACCAGTTCCCACACAGAGCAAAACGGCTGGTAACCGGCCTGATGGCTTCACTGTTGCCATCATTGTCGTCATCGTCGGACTGGGTATTGTGGCCATCATTTGCATCATTATTGGTTGTTTCATGAGGTGAGAAGACACTTTTAGTTTACTTGGCATCGAAATTAGCGTTAGTATATTGATTTAGCTATTATGGAAGATTTATAAGTTTCTAGAAGTAAACTTAAATTTAATTAATGGGCAAAAATATAGAATTTTAAAAAGTTTTCACTTGTTTTTTCATGTTATTATACAATTTATTAACTTGTTTATAATTTAAGAATTCTAAATAATTTCATTATATGAATGTCCAACAACGGAAAGGCGTTTTTCGGATTTTCCAAATGAAATTTTGTGTACCATCTAAGGTGCATAATATATCACATTAACTTGTAGCATTTTTTGGAGTCTGTTTTTTACTTTCTTTTCTATATAGAGAAAGTAATATAAATTTGTAGTAAAATGATATTTATTGTACTCTCATTTAAAAGTAAAATGCTATACTTAATTAATTGATAATTAATGTCTTCGTATTGATAATAAAATATGGGCATTTTTCTAAAAAGGGCTTTTTATCACATTGTCACGTAAAGAACTAAATTTTGTTTGTACATACATTATCTATGTGTATTATAACATAACTAGTTTTTAAAATTAATAATATAACGTTATAGCTCAAAATAGAA
>JAYRBW010074362.1:0-25527 GCA_036023295.1 Invenusta paracnida
TTTCTAAAGTAATAACACATCATTCAATATTATTTCTATACTTTTATTAATAATTTTATATTTTTTTGTTTTTATACATTTTTTATTAAATTTGGAAAAAAAATTAATTTGGGATGCTAAAATACGGGATCGCTCTCATGGCTATTAATTTATTTTTATGCATATCTAATTTAAAGGTAAATATTTATTATTTTTAGATAAGGTAAAATTATATTTTAAACTACTATGCTAATACTTAATCTGAATTAAAATACCTGAATTTTTTGTATTGGTATATAACATTATATGGCAATCCTGAAGAAGTCAGCAATAAATTAATTTTTTTTAATATTAAAATATTTTTTGATATGTAACTATCTTATTTTATTCTATTTTTACTTGTTACCTTGTTATTTATTTCTTAATTACTTGTTATAAATAAATTTTTGATTTTATAATATTTTACATATTTAAAAAAAAATAATTTAAAGCTGACTTCTGCAGGATCTCTAAATATTCTTTAACATTCATTCCACTTATTTCCTGTATTATTAATGTCAATAACTATCATGAAATAATACCCTTTTTATAGATGTGTAAAACTATAATTATTATAAATAATAATAATAAAATGTAATTAATTTCTACATACAAGTATATTTCAATTTTTCTTAATTTTATCCATAATTTTTTTGTTAATAATTAACTTTTTTAATGGTCAATTTTGTGAGCAGTTTTATATTTAAATTTTTTTAAGTTAACATTTAAATATTGCAAGGTAAAAATGTAATATAAATACTTAAAACAAAAAATTAAATTAATGAATAATGAGCTACAAAATGAATGGTTTAAAATCTAATAAATGTTTAATAATAAAGTTGTTATTTTAAGCCAGATTTGACATGAATATCATTATAATTTATTAGAGTTTTAATACAAATTTAGCACAAATTTTTGCACAAAATTAAAAAGCTAAGTATTTCATTCACAAAATGAGTTAACTTTAATTTTGAAGAGTTCAACACAAATTCGCTCTATCAACATGACTTTAATTATATATTATCAAAGTTTAAAAAGAATTTGACCTGATTATTTTGCAGATATATGTCTTATACTATGCCAAATCAAAATTTGTGTCTAATATGTTATGAACTTCCACAATTAATCATAAAACTCATCATTTATTTGAAAGTGTATTGAAAACATATATGTAGCTTCAATTTTGATTTAAAAATATTACATCAAATTTATCTTAAACTCTGATATATAATCATAAAATTGTGTTGATTAAATGTAAAACTTACCAAGCTACAATTTTGTACAAAAAAAGTCAATTTTTTTAAACCGCAAATTCATTATTAAACTAATTTGGAGTTTTGAGTTTGTGTAAAAAACAATTCTTTAGTTTTATTTACAGTAACATTCACAACCAAACTTCTTCTTTTGTTAATTTTGCAATTTTCTAGCTTTTAGCTTGACATGTTTAATTATTAATATGAAAACAGTTATATTTTTATTGAAAGAAAATGTGGGTTAAACTAGTGTCAAAAGGTTACTTATATATATATATATTGATTTATTTCAGTAAAAGTAAAATTGAATGCTAAATAGATATTTCAATTTGTAATATTCTGCTATATATTGTTATAATTTATATGTATTTTTAATTTATTGAATTTATTATTTATATCATTTAGACTTATTAAAATAATTATAATTCAATAAATAGAAAAGCCACTTAGAAAAGGTAATATATTTTGTTAAGTTGCAATATGTTTCACAGAAACTTCACCTTTGAAATAGCTTTTTCATTTATTAAATTGCAGTCAAAGGGGTATCCCAATTGAAAATATTGAAATAATCTATTTAATTTATAACCACCTTCTTTGCAATTATGTATTATCATTTATTTTCTCATGATATATATCTTTTCTATTATAAGAAAGATAAATGCTAAATTATTATTTTTCTATATAATTGCATATTGCACATTTTAAACAACTTTTATATACAACTTTTATACAACTTTTAAATGTTATATAATATGCATTCCTTGTTATGTGGAAATTTTAAACTTCAAAAAAATTTAAACAATGTTGAATTTAAAAAATTTATTATTGAAAACAGATTTTTATTATTCTATATATCATTAGAGTATTTCACATTTTAAATATATCATTGATAATATGTAAAATATTTACATATAATTGAGTATTTGTATTTTGTAATACGTGTTCTATTGATACAATTTTTCAGTGTTATTAGCACTAATACACTTTATTGTTTACCTGGAATATTGATTTTCTATTTAAAATATATATATATATTTTATTTTACTGAGCATATATTATTAGTTTATATACTATTTATCTCCACTTTTTAATTGATTTATCTATTTTATCTATTTTAACTATTTATCATTTTCTTACATAAAACAGTGTGTAATATGTTAAGTTTATAATCAACACAGTTAATAATAATTCATTATAATTATCATAGAATGATGAATTATCTCCACTTCAATGATATTCATCTCTGATCTATTTATTACAACTAGGTTTTTTTGTTTACTTCTCATTAATGTTATATTAAAAGAATCAATAAGTGTACTTTATTTTTATATTATACTGAAACATATTAAATGTATTAGCATATATAATTAAATTTGTATGCATGACTAGACTATACTTGTTGGCATAAAGGTTTTAAATATTTAATTAAGTATGTATATTGTTTTATGTCAACTGGGATATTAGGATAATTTTTGTATCAAACTTTATTAATCTTGTAAATGTACTGATTTGTCAAATTTTGTTGCAACAAGGATTATACATTGGATACAGATGGTTGAAGATATTTTTATTCCAAAATGAATAAAATCAATGACAACAGCTGAAGTGTATCTGAAATATGAATATATGTATAAAGCTATCATGATTCAAGTAATTAAAATAACCAAAAAGTTATATAATTATACAAATTAAGTAAGTACCTACAAACAGTTACATGACTGATACTGTTGCACATTATAAATAACAGTTAATAATATTCTTTTGTCTTTGGTGAATGAATACTTTTATGCCACTTTCTATTACATGCTAGTATCAAAATTTAATGTTATAATTCAACTACTATGCATGAATAACAAGTATTATAAATATTAATTTTTTAGATTTTTGTTTTGCAAATATTGCTATGCTCACTACTGCTGCCAGTCTGATCCAGTAACAACTTTTTGTAGATGTCATGGAGACATTAATGATTACTTCTTTATTTGAGATATAAGGACAACTCTAATTGGTAGCCACGAGTAGTTGAAAACCCAAGCAATATATGTCTCAAATGGTTTCTGCCTGGCTTAGATTTGGTAGCCTAAAAGATACATTTGTAAATCAGGGTAAATATTTTTGAACTGCAGTTTTTATATCCATGTTATAATTCTCAATGAGCAGACATTGTGTGACTATTTTTTTTTATGTTTGGTGATAATATTTAGTTATTAAGTTTTACTTTCTCTGTAAGTATTAACATTAATTCTAAGAAACTTTCATTTGCAGAGGACTCAAGATTTTCCACACCTGTTTCTTGTAAACGCATATTTTTATTTTGAGTAAAAAGATAACTTTAAAATCTTAGAAATCTTATAATTGCAACAATATGTATTTTAGGTTTACTATATAAATAAATTATAATTAGGTTTAAAATGTATATCGATTCCATAACTGTATATATTTAAAATATTCTGAATCATTTTATTGAAATCTTTTCATAAATCACAAAAACGGGAAAGTTTATTGAAATACATTTCTCTGCTCAAAATGAAAATTGAATTGGAAGGTCACTATCTTAGGTTTGTTGTTTGAGTTTAAGCTATTAATCATGGAATAATTACTGCAAACTGTTGAAATAATAATTTAATTATCAATATATCTAATGCATATATAAGGTAATTTAATTTAAATTATTGTACATATTACTATTATCTAAAATGTATATTATTATACTTTTTAAAAATTTACAAATGCTTTTGAAAGATGTTATTAGTTACTGAAATTTAGTAATAAAACAGTGTTGGTTTTTGTTTTGCTTAGTGCAAGTAATAAAGGCTGTTTTTATCTTAATTATAAAAGTATATTTATAAAATCAATATATAGTTTCAATTACCATGCTGTTAATTTTTTCATCAATATGTGTGTATGGTATAATTTATTGTTATATATATATTGAGTGCATATTTTGTGTTTAATAGTCTACATGATCATAACAATCGTATGTTAGCCAATCATTACACTGCATGAAAACTATCACCTGGCCATGAGATGTCAAATTTAGATATCAGACTGTATTGTTTGAAAATATTCTTTATTGTGAAGTACACACAGTAGTATGATAGGAACACTTGCAGGCCCAGTGTTCACATGCATGCAGCTCTACATATTGTCACAGATGGCACTTATTTAACTACACATATTTATTATGAAAACACACAACTTCTTTTTAATCGCAAAGGAAGTTATTTTAGAACTATTTCAATTTTTTATCAGATACCTGTCAATAGTAATATTATTATAATACCTACCATGGTGATATTTTACATCTCAAAAACAGACATTTTGTTTTTTGCATTCAAAATATCTTAAATAAACGTCTATTGAAATTGTAATTATGAAATATGAATTAAAGTATCCATTTAGAATTGGAGTATTAATTTCAATTCTAAATAAGTGTCTATTTTGTAATATGTTATGCCTTTTCATCGATGAGTACATGTATATATCATGTGTCGTGATTTCCACTACGATACCATTTAAAATATTCACTTGAAACTGCTTTAAATTAAAATTATTTATGGAAAGTATAAAATAGATATATACAACAGAACAGAATTTGATTGTAACCATTGTTAAGGGATGAAAACCATTTATTTGTAAAATTATATCGAACAAGAAGTTGAACAAATTGATTTTTTGTAAAGGATTCATCCCTTCTTGGCATCATAAAGCTTCTTGCAACATACATTGCTTATGTTCAAAACTACTGTTGATATAGATAATAGTAGAGTTGACAATTTAGTGTGAATTTTATGAAAGTAGTCACTGGTCGTATGATTCATTTCTTTATTTGAACCATGGAAGTCCAATTGACTAGAATATTTACGTTAATGTTGGTTAATTATTAAGCCAAACTAATTTTTTAATTGACGTGCTATTTTGATTTGCTGAAATCGATTGCTATGTTTGCAGGCAGTGATCAAAACATGGTCTTATATGTTGTGGTCAGGTGACATATTTATACCCAATTTTTGGTGAACAAATTAGCAGTACTTTGAATCACACTCCATAATTTGTATAAAAACATGTCCGTATTCATACTTTGAAAGTGTGCTTTCCTAGGGACGGTGGTATTCGGTGGGGTTAACTAAAACTTGAAGTGCAAATAGAGCCAGGCCTGTGATTTACACAAAACGGTTGTTTGTATATACTGACTCTTGTAGACATACATTCCTTCCCTTGCAATACGCCGATAACTAAGCCTGTACTAGGTGGGAGTGAACCAGGTTGAAGGAAGTGAGTTCCTTCTTGGGTGTTATAATATCCGATTGTGTTTCGCTATTACAGGATAGTTTTATGAATACTTGTCGTAGAAATATGTTTTGCTTTATAGACATAGATCGGCAATCTGTATAAATGCCGTCAGAATTTGTAGATTTGAAGATAATTATACATTTTTATACAACATTAAATTTAAAAAAGTTATTATTTCATAATACTGCTTAACACTAGAAGGGCAAGAAAATCGGTATAACTAGAACGGCGGGAAGCGTCATAAGACATATTATGACGCATTTCTTTTTATGTCATTTTTTATACATTTATACTTCAATATCACTACAAATATGTTTGGAGTACTTATTATATAGAAGTAATTTATGATAAAAAATTAATTTTGTATAGAATATAAGCCAAATAGCTCATCAAATAAGATAATGTCAATACATTTAAATGCGGAAAACATTAGATTATAATAAATTCAAATATTGGCGAACTTTAACACTTATTTGATCAGTAATTCGCTGATTCATTGCAGCGTGCGTCATTAGGAACATTGTGTATTGTATATATGGTCAACATATAGCTGCTGGGTCATCACAAAGAAGCACAGACTATCAAGATTAATTTATTACGCAATAGTATCAAGTATAGCTGCTGTGTATGTAATATTGCATAAACCATGAGAGTCCATGCATAAACTAATAAATATCAACTAAACTAACATTGCGCAATATTCAGGCTCATAATATATTGCGCAATCATCACAGTTAGAAGGAACTCCTTTCAAAAATATTTCATTTCATTATTTCATGTTTCATGATTTCACTTCGCTTTCTAAATGGCCAGAGAATTTCAAATGAAATTTCAATATCAGGATAAATTTTGAAAATCGTCATATGACGCTCTCGCCGTTCTACATAGGTATATTCATCGATTTCTCTGCCACTTTAGGGAATATTTTCAAAAAATAATTATAATCGTGTAGAGAAGACCTAAGGCATAAATATCACGAGAAGAATAAGAAATAAACTTGCGAAATAAATGTATTACAAAAAATTAAAAGTGGGTCATATGACGGTTTCGCACTTCTAGTGTTAATGGAGATTTCATAATTTACGTTTTATAATGATATGTTTTTGCTCTACAAAATTAGCGAACAGTAGGAGTATTATGACAGGAGAAAAGATTCGATAAAATATGGTTTTCTGTCAACAAATTGGGCATTTATTTTGTCGAAGGTTCTAATTATTTCATTTGATAGCACACTTTGCACCAGTGAGTTTTTTTATTTTCTGGTGAAATAAATAATAATTTCAATGTGACTAAGTTAGCGTAAACATAGTTGTTTGAAATTGTATACGTTTTTCACAGTCGATGAAGTACAGTTTACATTGTCATTCTATATATATTTATTATTTTCCATGGTTGTTGTATACATAAAAAGGCCAAAGAAATGATCTTCAATGGGGATTATATATCAATAGCCTACTGGGGTAATTCAGTATTGATCGAAACATCTGTTAAATGTGTTTATTTTGCAACAATGGACATATTGTTATATGCTAGAATCAGAGTTTTGTCACTTGCTCACTGTTGTAATACTCTAATGTTATGATTGGAGCCACGTGACTTTGCTTACCACTTTTTCTCTATTTCTCTATTGCAGTGAACTATATTAGTGGACTCTTGCGCATCCTCATGCATCGAATTCGTATTCGCAAACGCGCCGTCGGCTTCTGCATTATCCTCTCCACTCTCCTCGCCCTCATTCTTCTCACGATCCCCTCTCAGCGTCTCGTCGTACAGAACAAGGTACGCGAGTCCAACCTTGACATCCCTCCCTCCGTACATGACAGGAGTCGAGATGACAAGACATACGTTCCCCCACGAGCGCCCCGTCCACCTCTTCCCTCTGAGGGGAAGCAAGCTCCGCTCCTCTCCGATAAGAAGGAAACCGTTGCTAGGCGACCCACGCCGTCCCAGTCATCTCCGCCAACAATCACGGGAAAAGAGGCCGCGCATTTGGCCAACAATCCCAGCAAGATGTTGACGGGGAACTATACGGCGCGCTTCCCTTTTGCTCTCAACGTCTCTCTCGACATAGCCGAGAAGATCGTGGAGGATCCGGTGACAATCCGACAGCTCGAGGAGTCGGTGAATCGAACGCGAGCCTACTTGAACTCGCATCAGCCCAACTTCGACCAGAATGCGGGGGCCTGCCAGTGCGGCCGTATCAGCGATCCCTGCGTCTGCTGCACCAAGATTCATGGCTCCCTCTCGGATGACGTAGTCAAGGGTGTGCTTCTGGAGGGCCGAGCCTGCCTCAACTTCACCTACCAGCCGAGTAGTCAAGGCCTGCTTGTTGTCATGGCGTTTGGTGGTCGGAAGATGCTGAGTCAGCTGATTAGCGTGCGCAACCCGCCGCGACTCTGCGCCGGAAGCCGCGATGTCTATCTCTGCACGTCAATGCGGCATCTGGAGTATGGAGTACAGATTCACGAAGCCCACAAGACGACCTTCTCGGGCTGTGCTGATTGGGTGATTACTCTGCGGAGGCGGGACATTGCCATCTATCCCTTGGGCTGTTTTAAAGCCCCCAAGATAGATAAAAAGGAGCAAATTGACTCCAAAGTGGCCCATATTGTGCCCTAAAAGCATGTAACACCTCTCTTTCCTTCTCTTCTTTTCACACTCTCCATTGCCTCTTCAGTATTACATTTAATGCAGACATCGGATGTATTGTTATTACCTCTGGCTCTAGACTGACGCCGTATGAGTTCAATCAATTAATACCCGAATTTAGTTTATATCGATTGAGATAAAAAATAAGCGCACCAAAATTGCTCTATTTGTAAAAGAAAACAGAAAAAAATATCATCTTTGCGTCTCTCCAGCTTTTGTATAAGGCTTGTAACAAAAATACATGTTCTGCCTGATCAAAACATGTTTAGACGAGACATTATCGAAATTATAACACTATTACATTCTGAGATTATGACTGTGAAAGTAGTTTTCCGATAGCTGCTCATATATTTAAAATGTTGTGATTTTAGCCGATTAGGCGTTAATTTTTCACGCTTTGTTTATGATTTGAAAATAGCAGCTTACCATACATAATGTGCCAAGACTAACACACTAGGCTGTTGATGAGGCTCAGTAGAGTACCAGACTAGATGGAGAATATGATCCGGTGTCAATGTTACATATTTGATTTCCTCCCCTCTCTTTATCATATAAATCTGTATAGGTACTGTACTAATGGAAGCATATATATGTATGAATATTTCGACCAATCTTTTCTTAGAAACATAATACTATTTAATTCCAATTCTGGTTTCATTAAAAATTAGTATTCTTTGTGTACATAAATGTACTGCATTATCCTAATATTAAACAAATATTACTTATTTATATACATACAATACATGATATTGGTGTTACATTATAATATGTTTCAGACTTTTTCAATCCTCGTATTTGTATTTTTGTTGGCATTCAGAATAATTTACAGTTTCATGCAACCTGCATATTTTTCGATTTGCAATATCAACTGCACATAACTATATTTTCCAAATTTGAATTACTATATTCCATTTCTCTGTAGTAAAGTCCACTGGTTTGTAGAGCGCATTAGACTGACTGTATTAAGGCTGTCCTGTAAATAGACCCATTTATACATACATACATACCTTACTATTGGAGTTCCTTTTAATTAAAATAACGCCAACTGCGTTGACCAAAATGACAGATTAAATATGCGCGTGTACAAATGACTGAAAAGGGAACAAGCTCTATAATGGAATAGAATCACAATTCGTGCTGCTCTGTGCTTTGGTATTTTCACTCATCAACGTGTCCAGCCACGTGACTTTCTTATTATACACAATTAGATAATAATATTCTTCTAGTCAAGTTCTAGTGAGAGAAGACTCCATGTCTTATAGTCAGTTTTGTTTTTCGACTAATTATCTTTAGACAGACTGACGGCCTTGCCTAGACGTCATACCTATATTTTAGTGGTACAGCATTTTACAATCGATGTTAGTAAAATAGTTCGTTTAAGTTCCTTCCACTTAAATTTTAAATCTATAAACTCGATAGTGTTATTAAATAGAATAGTCAAAACACGAATGTGTCAGTGTTAATCATAGAGAAGTAAACAAAAAATACATAATTGAAATAATAATAATATGTAATCTGAGTCTTTTCGGCTAGATGCCTACTAACCATTGTCAATCAAGATAAAGTTATTTGTCTTGATTATAATGGCCAGTATACAATTGACTGACACAAATGTCTCGGGTGATATGTACATTTTTTTCAACTATGGGTTTGTTGCTTCTCGAAAATTTTTTTGTTAATTTAGCGATTGAAGCAACTGTATAACAGGAATTCAAAGCCTATTCAGTGAAAGGACTTTATAAATTCACCTTGTACACCATGTTGAACGTCACCAACATGTAATCTTTTTAGAATTTTGTTTAAAATGTAATTTTTTTTACTGATTGTCGACATTTTGTCTGTGCTTATTGCTTTTTCAGTTGCAGTTGCAGTTTCATATTATATGGGGATCAGTTTTATTAGTTCCGTGAAGTACACTTCGCTTAATATAGTTTGTGGTGTAAATATAGGTATAAAAAACACTTTGGATATGTTTTATGTACATCCCAGTTATAAACATGAACTCGATTGTATTATTGCGTAATAATTGTACGCTAGCCAATGACATAATTCAGAAAGATTATAAATGCACTCTTTATATTATATGAAATATATTTATTATGGTTTGTATTTTTTGGTAATCCACATATTTTACATTGTTACTTTAACTGGAAACCTCTTATGGGATATTTTTGGGTGGGTGCGAACTGAAAATCTATTGACTGGTAGCTGAAAACTTGATTGAGCTTAGTTTACCTTTTACGTATGTAAAACTTAAGCTCATTCATATTTAGTTTACTTCGTTAACATTGATTGGCTATCTAATTTGAAGAAGTATGATTGTAAAATAAGATTGTTTTTCCGTAAATTTAATTAACGCGATATGTAAAACACTGCATTGATCGATATTGTTAAATAAAAAGTGCTTTTTGTTTGTTTAATGTGATTTTACATTACATTTATCGTGTTTTTTTATGCAAATGGGATTTTGTATTATATACTTCATTTGTCAGTATTATAGTTGACCACAAACAGAAATATGCATTATACTTTCATTGTAATTAATTTGATCGGCCATTATATTTATACATATATTTGATTACTCTGGTAATAACTAAAAATTTCATCAGTAAGTTGACTTAGGGTTTTGAAACCGAAATCCGGTCGCCAGGAAAATGATAGGTATACACTTAATTATTCCTTTAATTATGCATAGACTTAAATAAATAAGTTCATCTTTTAAAATCTGTTGTGTATTATCAACATTGAATTTTAATATAATAAGGCGGCTGAGTAGATCAGCAACAATAGAATTATAGAAACTGCGAAAAGCCATGTTATCGATTTCTCTTCAATGATTTAGATTGGAGACGATAACATTAATATCTGCACACGTAAAGAGGCCAGGCTTCAAATACACTACTAAATAAGATCACACGCCTTAAAGGCAAATTATTGCATTACGCAAGTTTCTTTCTAATGGCGGCTCTGACAATTTGTTCTTGTTTTGTCTATGTGGAATAGAACAGACAAGAAATTAAGTAATGTTTCCAAATACAACATTTAAAATGTACAAAATATTGTCACGTTAAAAGGTGTGATCTTTTCCAATTTATATTCGACTAATATTTCCATCATTTTTTACTATAAAGGAATTAAAGTACTACACATTTTACTATAGTTTTATAAGCGGAAAATCTACCAATCCGAAACACCTTCCTTTGTAGCATCTTATTGGCCAATCTTACATCATTCAGATTGGTCGGTGTTAACATCACACTCTAACGGGTATTATAGCCAGTCACCTGTCCAGCTGTTGCTTCTTCAGATTTCAGTGAACCTATATCTAATATTTAAGCGCTCAGAAATAACTTCATACATTTTTCTTAAATTTGCCTAATTGTTCGATTATATTATTTTAATGTTATGAACAAACTTTTCAATTCTTATAGTCAGTTTATAAAAACATAATCAATTTGTTTTTCAGTTGTGGTAACTAATACAAGGTAGCTCTTAAAACTAGACAAACTATTTTAATATTAAATGAAATAGATTGTGTATTCATACATTTAATTAAAATCAATGAGAAACCAATTTGTTAAACATATTTACTTGTGTACTTATATCTATATTCTAGTTTTTGCGTAAATATTATGAAAGCAGCACAAATTAACACAGAAAAGACAGTGAAAGTGAAAATGGCCGAAACATTCTACGTCATTATATCTTTAAAGTAAACCAAACTTCGAAACAATGAATGTTTTTCACAGCTTACATATTTGTGTTTTATCCAAATCAATGCCTTTGTATTATGAATAGTAAACCTACTTTACCAATCCATGTTGCACTTCCCGGCTTTGCCCCTCCTCGGTCCGGCTACTTAGACACTCATCAACTTCGTCACGACGCTAATGAAGTTCGCAATGACCGCCAACTTCTTCTGGATGCTCATAGAGGGCGTCTATCTGTTCAAGGTCATCTACTGGACTTATGGCATCGATCGAGTCAGACTCTGGCACTATGGCCTCATAGCTTGGGGTGAGTTGTACCTGTTTTGTAGTTATCATTACTATCGACTGTCAAATTAACTGTCGCAAATTGTGTCACCTTCATATTTTCTTAACGGTATGTTCCACAAGCGTTCCATGCGACAGAAAAATAACCCAGTTGCTAAGTGGGATATGACAAAAAAGCTTTCTTTGATTTCTGTGTCCCGAGAACTTATGTAATTGACATAAAAACATTTTCCGAAATTATATATTTACAAATTTAGGTAAATTCTTAAACTATTCATTGCTTTTTCTTTTATTACAATCTAGGCGCAATTATACATTAAACGGGCATTCTTGTGACTTGGCGGTATTACGATACACTTTCTAAGTGTGTCAAGTACACTTTATTAAGTATTATTTTAAAACTGTAAATGCAGTTTATATTGAACTACTTAGAAGAGTATTTCTGTTTCATAATTTAGTATTAAGGGCCTTAAATAATGGTGATATATTTCCAATAAATACATTATAGAAAAAGATAATAAATATAAAATACTACTTTAATTGTTGATAGTAGTATGAGCAAAAAATAGTACAAAAAGTGAATGATTGAAATATTTTTATTACATTTCTTTATTTTAATGTTAATCTGACTATTTTAGTCAATAAATTTTTAGTATGCTGAAGCTGCGTTATAGACGTTTTGAAAAATTCTGAGACATTTTTGACGAATAATTTGAAGGAGAACTTTTTCTACAGTATTGTTTATAAATATAATAATCTCAACATTATTTCGCTGTTAAAATCAAAGAATCTAGAGCGAGCGACAAGAATTCCCTCCCTTCATGCTAAAAGCTTTGAAAAACCGGCAAATGAAGTTAATCCGCTTTTTTATGTATTAACATGATATTGTGTGCCGCCTTTAAATAATAAAGGTGTTAAATTATGTTAACAAACTGGCAGATAAGACACATTTTGTTAGAATTTATTTTTCTTCGTAAGTTTAACTTGTAATACATGTAAACACATATTTTCTTTCTTTTTTAGCTTTTAAGATGCTATTTAGTATTTAACTAGGCAATAACTATAAGCTATATCCCAAATTATAATTTGTTATGGATAAGTCTTATTTATATCTATTTTTATTGTAAGCTCAGCTTTCCTTTCAATTAAAAACTGCTGCCAACATCTGCCGAGTTAGTAATATGTAAGTTCTATCGTCAACTATTTCTTAGATTGATGGTTCTTGTCGCTAGCTCTAAATTCTTTGGTTAGAACGGTCGATAATCTGTCAAATACAATAATTACCACTAAAATAGATTTTCCAACATAAACCGACTATTTATTTTCCTATTTTTATCTCACAACATTAATTTTCTTTTACAATGCGATTTGGTTTTACCAATTTTATTTAAAAAAATTGAAATTTAATTTAATGGACGTGAAACGATTTTCTTGAATTTAAGGATTTCCTCTGGTGATATCGATAATATGGGCCATTCCCAAATCACTCTCCAATCAGAAAAGGTATTTACACTTGAATATAATTCCCAATTATAGAATTGTCCATTATATATACTTCATTTATTGAAACTCGTTCTTTTTATTTCAGTTTGAAATTCTTCGACAACAAGTTCGAGTCGCTCGACCTGATAATCAATGTTCCAATTGTTGTCATCCTGGTGGTGAGTTGGAATCTCTATCGCAACATGAATTTATTCATCACCAGTAGAACAACATTAAATAGACTTCTCTAAAAACGTTCTTTTGATTATTCACAAAGACGGTTGAATTATTATCTGCTAAAGTATTCATTTTGGAAGGATCATTACATTTACTTTTGTTCTTACTCAGTATACATGTATATCTCTTCTTTGGGTGCAACAGGAAGATTTTGTCTGAGTCCCAATTTGAACACTATTTAGAATTCTATCACACTTTGTAAGATACCAGCTTGTAGTGCTATAGGAATTCTATCTGTGCGACGAATTTGTTTTTTTAGCTTTAATAGTTTCCAAGATACATCAAAGCTTTGTTTCAGGAAATACAAAACGATAAATATTTACCGATAATATCTACAACACTCAAAACTCATTCGTTATTACCGATAATATCTATAACACTCAATACTCATTCGTTATTACCGATAATATCTACAACACTCAATACTCATTCGTTATTACCGATAATATCTACAACACCCAATACTTATTCGTTATTACCGATCCTTCCATTTACAATTTGAGTGATATCACTTTCTTTTGATATTCAGTGCACGCTTGTCAACAAAATGGGTTGTTAATGTTGTACTTTTATTTATTACCTTCTTAATCTGATATATTATCAAAGCTCAAAAACATCAAAGTACATAAAACCCATTTAAACAAACAACAAAAAGTGCATATTTATGCTCAGATTACAAAGCTTCTATACGTATCTGTAACTATGGAATCAATACCCTATAGCTAAACCTGTCTCTAGTTTAGAACGATTAAATCCTTTTCTTAAAATTAAAATACAAATTGAATTCCGTTTCAGCAGGTTTTTTTTACAATTTTTTGTGCCATCAAATATCACAATAATTTTGCCATTTCAAATTCGTTTGGTTTCTTTTGCGGAAATTTAAATACTTTCCTGCTTTACTTACAACAAATGAAATTGTAGTTGACTGTAAATTCACAGAAACTATTCCCACAATAAACACAACTTTTGGCTCTTTCAGATATGGAATGGTGATAGTACTACAGGATAAATTAAAAGTGATTTAAGAATTATTAAACGTTTTTAAGTGGTGCCTGAGATAAAATCCTCCTTTTAATATCAGACAAATGACTCGTATTTTTACGCTTTTTGTCAAAATACCGAAGTCGTGTATTTATTTAATATTAATTCAATAAAAAAACGTTATTATCTTTTCAAAAGTAGATACTCTATGATCATACATTTCAATCAGTTTCTTTAACTAAAGGCAATAAAGACCCCTACTTGAATCTTATTACTCAATTTACTGCGTGCTGATTGGATGATGGAGGCATGTGGAGCATTCTGTCCAGCTCTTGTTTGTAACGTCTTTGACCTGAATTCTGAATCTATATATCTAAATCACAGACTTCTTTCTATACACTATACTAGATGGAGCACTCGATCAACCAATCAAAATGTTCTAATATTGCCGCGTTTTCTATCTATTCCTATTAAAATCGTTTGACTTTTTGTCACACATAACTCAATCAATACCGGCGATATAACCCGTTTTGATTGGCTGCTTTTCGGTATCGCCAGCTTGTCGCTGATTACAGTGTTTCCCGCATGTTTCTACTGCCCTGACTCACGAGTGCTCCATCTAGCTATAAATAATTGAAGTGTGTGGTACCACCACACCCCCCCCCACTTCACCTCTCTCACTCTTTCTCGCACGTGATAGGTCAATCTGGTCGTGCTCATATCGATCGTCTACACGCTGGTAGTGAAGCTTCGAGCAACCAATCATCTTCCACCTCAGCGACAAACTGAGTCGGCTGATCATTCGAATGGAACAAGTCGTGAATACAGGTGCGCATGCTGAGAATAGACAGCTTGGTTTGTTTGATTTCTGGGTTTTTGTTGGGTTTGTGGCACCCAAAAGAACACATCTACAACGACGAAATCAATCATTAGAGATTGGCAAAGAAGAATCAATTAATCTACCAATAGTGGCCTTTATATTTCGGAAACCATTGTTAAGACAGCCGGTTTTATTATTTACAATAACAGTATGTAAATGTTTGAAGAAAATTTGATTCAATCGCAAAAATCCATGATAAGAATTTTTATTTCTAAAACTAATTCAACATTTTTCAAAGTATAACAAGTTGACTGACTGCCCCGCACACAAATTCTTGTCGTGGATTTCATTAAAGCTTTGCATAGTGTAATAGATTATTGGAAACCCTAAACTTCATTTGCACTCTCTCTCTCTTTCTTTCAGGAAAGCCGTGAAGGCCACATTAGTATTGATGCCTCTACTTGGTGTGACACAAATCATCTTTATGACCCCAACGAGTGGCCAGGCCTTCGTCGTGATGAGCTATGTTTTCGCTTTCCTTTCGGCAACACAGGTAGTCTTGACTTTTTGCTCGTCTTCAGTTTAAAATATGGAAAGTATAAGAAAGTGCAGATATTACAGAAAGAAGCCTTTTGAATCATGCATATATAATAAGTTTACATATTATTATGCCACAGAAATTCCAACTACAGAAATTAACAAAAGCTCCACATAGAATAGAAAGTATAGACTTCTAACGTCTGTATCTCGGTTACTAAGCAACCGATGACCTCGAAACTTTGGAATCAACGATAGACCATGAGACAAATATTGATAATAATAATATATTTTGATGGTTTTTAATGACTTTTAGGAAATAATGCGACATTCTGTAGATTAACTAGATTTGTAATTTTGAATGATCGCAAAAAAATTTTCGATTTTCAAATATTTTTATTAATTACAAATCAATAATATTGATTATTGTAAAACTTGAAGGCATGTAATACTGGAATATTGGAATGTTGAAATATGCTTGTCATACCTAAATGCCTCTCATAATAAGACGAATGCATTTATTATTTCTTAACTAAATTGATATTAAAAGCATTGTTTTTATATAAATGTCATTGACTTGAAAATTATTCTGCTGTCCCAGCGGGGGGTACCGCCAAACTATATTTGAAAAAAATTAAATGATAACATCAAAGTCAGAATATATATATATTTTTAATTTTGATTTAAAACAGCTCGTTAAAAGAAAATTGTAAACAATTTTTTAAATAATATAAACAATATCTCTCGCATATGCCTGTACATAGATTGTAGGTATATAGCTAAAACTGCTTGCATGACAAATAGCATTAAGATCAAAGAGTTAATTGGAAGAATGCCTCCAGACACATTGTTCCCATCGACCAGCATAATAACACGCCATTATGGAAGCACTGAGTATATAGTCAGTATAGTTTCAAGAACGTCTTTGTGTATAATTCAACTTTTAAGTCGGTCAGTATAACATGATTGCGTGTCAAAATGTTTACTTATACTACTGAGTGTAAGCTTTTATGTTAGGCCGCTTTTAATTCTGTTGTCTTCAGCAATTCTAGGGGCTGCAGATTTCAGCGTAGCTAATCATAATTTAAAGTTTATAAACCTACATCATGGGGCGTAAGTTGCTTTGACGGAGAAATTAGCTAAAATTGTTCCATTTGCTCCATTTTTGTGCATTTTAAATCTGACAGCAAAAATGATGTAATGGAGGCCCCTTGTGGCTGTTGGATATATTATAGTATATTGTAACCACTTTGCTTAAGATTAGTATCAACTTTGGTCAAAATATTTAAAGATTGTCTAAAGTACTATCGATCATATTGTGCTGTTAGTGAAATTGATTAAATAAACAATAAAAATAGTTATATTGTCTACTTTTAACAAAGTATTTAATAAAAATAATTGAATTTGGCACACCTGTGTTAATTGTACTTATTTACAATTCATGATATTCTGTGGTGTCAAAATGCACCATTGCGATCTGTTTTGTGCTGTTTTAAATTCCACTATTTATTCAGTATTGATTTATCAAATAAGGCTAAAACATGTTTATAGTATTTTGTATTGAATGTTGCAATTTTTCGTTTCAGGGATTTTTCGTGGCGCTGATTTACTGCTTTTTGAACGGCGAGGTAAGATTATTTATAAATACAACGAGTAGCGACTTGCTTATATCATTCAGTCGCAGAAAGAATCGTGAACTGAGGTTTATGAAACTAAAAAAATAGCGTATTTACAGGTGATACTAATGAGTAGAAACATTTCAAATGCGGTACAAGCTATTGATAGAATATAATGTGCAAAAAAAATAAGAATTTGACTTCACCAAAAAAGTCCTAGCAGAGAGTGGTTTCGATCCACCGACCTCTGGGTTATGGGCCCAGCACGCTTCCACTGCGCCACTCTGCTTGTTGACGCTGGCAGTAACTTAAACCAATTCCAAGTGCAAACTCCATTCTGAGTTATTAATAATACATCATAGACTTTAAATAGAACAACAGAGGTAATTCATTTAAAGTCTATGTAATGCATAGATAGATACCTATCTTTAGAAGTCATGACTGTAGTTCTAAAGGATGCAGTTGCGTTGTACTTTGAACTATACTTAAATGGTAGGTATTTTTACTTCTGTCAGCTACCACAATATATTAATCGTATTATTGCAATAATGACGTCAGATATCTTGAGCTACATACATAGACTAATGTAAGTTTCTATAATTAATAAAGACATTAACGAAAGAATAAAAGTACATATTTCAAAAGCCGGTAACTCTCTTAGCAACAGAGTTATTTAAGGTCAAATATGGATTAGTACTTTTTATTGTCATTATTTATTTATTCGTTGACAAATTGTGACTGCAATTCTGTTAGCAAATATGTACTACAGTCCACATGATTGAAGAAGTGACTCATGGATATATACCTATATGTATACGTTTTCTATAATAATATGGAAATGGTTAATTTTTGAAATAATTTATGTTGACTAGAATTAAAAGCACAATTAGTCCTACCTACCTGCATGAACTCAATTTAAAGTGAATCCTTCTCAAATTACTGCGTATATATATGTGCAACCATCCAATCACAATATTCGTCTTGTTCAGGTTCGCAACGCCATTCGCCAACGCTGGCACGTTTGGCGTGACAATCGACCAATCGGTCGTAGTCCTCCCCGCGGGGACCCCCTCATCAACGTCGGTCCTGGCGCCGCAAAACGGTGTCGTGGGCGCCTCTGTGCGATCAAGGACTGTCCTCGAAGTCACCATCACTATAACCACAACAATAACAATAACGACACCTCCACTACGCGGATGTCTTTGAGTGCCATCTGATTATTGGCCGAGATTACAAAGACACCTGAGTAAGACAGATCCATGAGTTCGCCAGAAACACACGCGTCACTTCGTTCGTTGACGGAATAAGACCAATATCAGCCAATCAGGAGTCAGTATTTAGGCAGCACTAATCACGTGACAACATAGAGAAATATTACTGCTATCGATTTGTTTATGTTAGTAACAGCTGCGGCTGCTGGGAATATTTATTGTAATATTAACAATTGGATTATATTTTTAGTTAATTCGAAAGCTTTAATTTTTTCAAATATAATAAACAAAAAAGAACTGTGTCCAATATCAAACTGCAACTAATATTATAATTAATTGGAGTTGTTACCCATAAGATGTCACGTGCCTTTCATCGCCTAAATACTCCTTCCTGATTGGTTGGCTGGTTTGATCCCCTATTCTACCGTTGGCTCAATTGTTAAGGTGACCATACTCTTTTTAAATGCTACAAATACCTAATTCTTATTAAAGCTTACTACCTACAGCGAGAAATCTATCATAAATCAATAAGTATTGATTTCTCTCATAATTTGCATTGACCTTTTCGCTAGCTATACTTCTTCCGTGAAATGTATTTAAATTGCTAAAAGTCTATTTGAAATACTGTTTAAATAGAATAATATTTATAGTTTAGATTTGATTAACATACTTTAAACATTAGCAAATTAAGAAAGTCGAGATTTGACATTTTTCTGAATATTGATTTTTCAATGCTTTCCTTTTTTGTTGTGCTGGGCATTGTTAGTTGATGTTGCATTATTGGCTGCCTACCACACCAGAATATTTGAAGTATGGAAAAAGAAATGAATCAGTTTTAGGCATCTCCATATCTTTTTTAAATGCCCTCAAGACTTTGTCTTAGAGCGTCGATCTGATTGGCTGTTTTAAAAATCAATAGCTATTAATAGTAGCTATGACGTAATTTTATCTAAATCCTTTTAAATTAAATATTCAGAGAAATTGCATTTAACCAAAATTATGTTGCTAAATTATTTTCCGTGAATTCGGGTATCTGTCATTTAGAACGTGTAATGGTCAAATCGAAAGCATATTATATGTTTACTGGTCAGCATCTGGACAACGATACAATGAACACAGTTTTGGCATGCTTTGGTTATTGAACATTTATATCAACTATCCATGACTATAAATTGAAGCCATACACTTCCAGCTTAATTATGTGGGTACGTGTTTTATATTCATTTATTTTCTTTCAGTTTATGTAAAACCTATTTATTTTAAACAAAAAACATTTACCTTAACTATCAAACCACTGTAATTCCCTAAACATCAAGTATTTATAACATTTACCACATAAATCTATATCAAACATTTCAATGTCTTCTGATATCATTTTTGTACATATTTGGTATCCATGGTAGTTAATTGTTTTACGTTATAATCATAGATTGCCTGTCTCAGAAACCATGACGTAACAATCTGAAGGTGTAAGATTACCTTTTAAGGCCTGTTAATCACTACGATAGTAAAAAGACAATACTGCTTGATTATGTATCTCTTTGAATATACTTTCTATCTAATTAAATTGTTGCCATTATTTAATACTGCTTAAAAAAATAGTATTAAAGTTGAAGTTATATGTTTTAGCTCTGTTTAAGTAAGACACTACTTACTAAATCAGTAGTATGCTACAGCGTAAAGTAATTCTGTAAAATAATGTTTCTATCACCTAATTCTATTGTTATTTTGTAAACGAAGTAATTATTTATCCGGCTGTAGGTCAAATGTATATTTAAGTTAGTTTTGATGAAAATAATAAATAAATTACATATATATTATTAATGTTATTTAATACTTATTCCTATTTAGCGAAAGCAATTCAATATTAAATTTTAAAATATAGTAAAAAATACTATTGAAAATTTATTAAAATTCCCAGGTCATGATTTTAACGAATTATTATATTTCTACCATTTTTAATGCATGAAGTCACTTGAATTAAATAAAGTATTAAATGAAATATATTTATGTATTTATACTTGACCTGCTTTTAAGATTGTCGGATAATTAATAAACACTTCGTTTTGTAAAACAGTTATAATTATTTCATTATAAAATAGCACAATATTTGCCTAAATTTGGCTAAATTTGGCTAAATAGAAATTGTCTAGATTGCCTTTCATATAATATATGTATATATAGTTTTATTTCTATGGTATCCATGTGGTTATCATTTAAATTAAACAGATAATTATATTATTTTTTCTTAATATTCTGTATACCATATAGATTATTTGTCAACTATATTCTGATTGATTCAAGATTCTGATATCAATATTGACTTTTCAGTAAAATCAATACTAGCAATATAATAAACGTACTAATGTTCACATTTTTGGCATCCGATTTATCTGGGTTGCCTGGTGGATATGGTAACCAATATTTTATAAGTTTATTACGACAATCTTCGTGTTATATACTTTATTATGGTTCATTGTAAACTGACAGCTTAATCGAGCTCGCCAAGAAACAGCGTTTAGTAAGCCTCATTTCACTTAGGTACTTCTTGCCTTACATTACGTAGCTGATTTCAATGAAATAGGCCGGATATAAACTAGAGCCAATTATAAGAAATCGCCTTCAGAGATACATTTTCAGATATCCTCTCTGTTCCCAACAGAGCACGGCTGGAGTCTTGGTCGAGGCTGTAGGAATCTTCTGGACTTGTGACCAACACCAGCTGTTCGACTTTTTCAAATTAGATTATATAATATATACTTTTCGGTATTTATTTAATATAAGATGTATTATAGATTTTGCAAACGCTGATTGGTTGACGAATCCTATACATATATATATACACAACAATATATATTTTTATATTGAATTAATGTACTTAAATTAACTAATGAAATATATTATCGAGTAAGTTATACTTGTGTCATAGCTGTATATAATATACATATATGGTGATGGTTTATTGTTAAAATTCCATACACACATACTACTCACTACATAGCTCTCCTGTCAGTAGTGAGATGTACCCCAGCAGCAGGTGGGTCGACTAACATTTGTGCATTATCTGCTGTCTTCATTAACTGATTCATTAATTTCCATAATTTACTTCTCTTTGGCGCTTACCTTCACATGTTTTCCTTTCATTTTTCATTCTCTAAAGACAATCGATAATTACGCAGGGAATACGCCACTTGTCTTCCTAAAAGCAACTGACTCACTTTAAACATGATGGCTTTCACCCGCTTCTTTGTTGTTTTCCTCAAAACCGCTTAATGCTTGCTCACTATATGTACCACTGTACTTTGCCTATTTCTATGACTTCAATCCTATTCTTACTAAAGGCCAGTTCAGACCTTATTGCTAGTCAATCGAGGGTAACAGCAGGTCGGTCCTTTCACTCGGCCGACAAAAGGGACGCTTTTAACTTTTGATAGTCACAGAAAGGATCTCCTAAAACTCGAGACTTTTCGGTAATTCTGACAGCTATCAAACAAATTGCTTGCACTGTCAGAATTTCCATAACATTTTACGCTTAGATAGTGCCTCCAATAATAATTAAGATATGCTTGGATCAATTAGTATTATATATATATCTTAAACGTCTCCTTGTATCTCGCCTATACCAAGTTACGAAGCCCTGTTAAGTAGACCTATTCGAAGCCATCGATACTCCCGCATTAAGCTGTTTTGCATTGTACAACCCAACTATTTATTTTATAGTTTAAATCATTTGGCACCGCGCATCTACACATTACGCAGTCCCTTCCCCCTACTTAATGATTCATTTCTATGGTTGTGACAGCTGAATATTCAGTGATTCATTGAAGAATGTTCTGAACTATCCAGTTTTGTTCTAATGTTCTTAAATTGCTTGAATCAGCGCTCTATTACGTAATCACAACATTATCCAGACTTCCCTACTGACTAACCCTTTGTGTAATCCCGTTTTTTGTATTTCTTGTCCTACATCAAAGTAACTTCTCCTGCTCTGTAATACCCACTGTTCATATTTTCTTCAAGCTGATGTATATTTAATCCATCGAAACAGAACTAAACTTCGTTATTATTGATCCATTTTTTTATGATTGAAGCTGTTGGGTCGAACCAGTTTGTACATTTGTCTTAGAGTACTTGTATACCCAACACAGGGATATCTCTTAGGCCTCATATATCCATGCTTGTTTGGCCCTATTCCCATCAAACTTTACGTCGTTTGTGTATATCGCTCTGCATAGAGTACCAAATTACTTCAATGTATAATAAATATTATGGTATAGACTGTCTTCTTGGCTTGTGTTGACTGTCGGGATTAGTGCTTTATGAGTAGTGTTATATAAACGAAAAGTTGGAAAATGTAATGTAGGTACTTGTGAAGTAAAAATTAAAAATGGGTGGATTCTTTCTACTATAGCGCATATTACTGGGAGTACACGAGAAAGGCTAGAAAACACCGTTTCTACCTTCTGCGGGTTCATTAATTGGTGATCTGGTGCTTTTGAAGTAGCTTGCAATAGCATCCCGAGGGGTGTGGGATGCTGAGGACACCCAGCAATTGGTCGAAACAGAGAGTATTGCTTGTAGTTTGTGAATGGGGGTGTTCTTTTGTTTGTGGAGAATTTGCAAGTAATGTTAGGTTCAATATAAGCTCTTTATATCAATAGACACATATATATGTAATTATTAGAAATTGATTTTAGACAAAATTAATAATATCATAGAATTCATTACAAAGACGAACTTAGAAATTCTGTTAATTAATGTTATTGCGAACCTATGTTTCATAGGTGTTCATTGTTTCTGATGCCATTTTCAGAAAGTAGATGTTACTCAAGCTTTGATGTGACATTGAAAATCCTTTTTAAGAATACTGCATCCCCCTTCTTGTTTCTCGTGCAATATTTATTTCAAAATTATTTATAATTAAGGGATTGAAACATACCCGATCATGCCCGTTTAAAAGCTATTTTATGTGCTATCAACACTTTCAGTAATTATTTAATACATAGGTGTAAGTACTTATACAAATTCAGTACTTTACTGTATACAATATAACCGTTACAATTTAGTACGTTGACTTTAGAGTCTCTAAAATATGGGATATCTCCTTTGGTATTCTTTCGACATAATTTTGCCACAAAAGCTATATATCATTCTTTTAGAAAACTATCATTTAACTAAATTGGGGGAACTAGAAAAATTCCGAAACTTTTAAACTGGGGAATTTTAATTATGCTGACAGATATATGAAGAGATTTCACTAATTTGAGTTAATAAACTTGAAATTCATATTATGTAAGACATAAAAATCCAAAATTTTACACGACAATCAATTTATTATTGGCAAAGAATGTAACTACATAGAGCTGATTGTCGGATGTCTGAAGCGATAACTTACAAGGAACAAGTTATCTAGAATTTACGAAACTCTAGTAAGCCTAATACCGGATTATCCCCTAGCTAGCGGTGGAACCGTCAGTGCTAAGTGTACCAAAGGCCCTTTCCCAATACAGAGCCTCAAATATAACTCAAAGATGCAAGCATTACGCATAACAAACCAAGATGATGACAAGTGTTGTAATATACCTATGCGGTGTGTACTGGCTGACGGAACAATAAATCTATCAAATTGCGAACAGCTCGTTTGGTGCGTGTGCTCCATCGGCATGAACTTCAAAGTTCCTATCGAGGAAGATCCCGATTTTGATTTTGAATCTCTTTCTTTATACTGAGACTCTTTTCGTTCGGTCATACTAGAGCTTATTGTAGAAATCAGACTCATGAACACATCAATGTTTGCTTTGATGAAAATAGATTTTGAATATTATTTGCATAATATACATAGTCGAGCAATAGAATCACAATAAAGCTACAAAAATTAAAAGTAATACAATAACTATATAATAATATGTGCCCAGTTAACTTAGATCAGCTGCTACGTATATGACAAGTGAAATATAATTATCTTATTTATTTCTCTGAATTTATTATTTTTAAATAATTTAAACAGTTACTTTAATTATAGGCATCGCATATAATTAGCGTTGGTTATTTACCGTTTACAAATCGGTATGTTCAGAATATAATCAAAGTAAAGAAGTTTGTCTACATTAGAAGACATTCACACACTGCAACTTCAACGATGTGATCCCCAATATCATTAATACTACCAGCCAAATAAAGATGAATTACATTCTCTCTATTATTAACGTTATTTGGAGCTAGAGGAATCCAAATAAATGGTTCCACAGGCTCCTCAGACCCCGTCCATGTCCAACCACCATCTGGCTCAACGGAACCAGGGGGTTGATATCCACCAAGAAATGCCTCTGCAGTGGTAAGGTTGTGAACGTAAGCCATTTCGTCTGAGTTGCTGAGCTGGGCCAACTTGGATCCCAAGGAGTGGGATGAACAATGCAGCTTGGCAGAGGTCCATTT
>JAYRBW010074373.1:0-25523 GCA_036023295.1 Invenusta paracnida
CTCCCTCTCTTCCCTCTCCCTCTCTTCCCTCTCCCTCTCTTCCCTCTCCCTCTCTTCCCTCTCCCTCTCTTCCCTCTACCTCTCTCTCTCTTCCCTCTCTCTCTCTTCCCTCTCTCTCTCTTCCCTCTCTCTCTCTTCCCTCTCTCTCTCTTCCCTCTCCCTCTCTCTCTCTTCCCTCTCCCTCTCTTCCCTCTCTCTTCTAATGCTATAGTTACATTTCATTCTAAACAAACATATTTTGATTTGAAAACTAATTTTTATTCAAATCAGCCAGTTTTTTAAGATTATTTGGTAACTTGATTAATTGAACAAGTAACTATATAAAATTCTGCGCTTAAAGGAAAAAAAAGTAATCATTAATTGATATTATATAATTTCAAAATATATAAACCACTCAAAATATGTAGGTACGTCACGAATATAACTTCTATTAAACATTCAAAATAAATGTCCACAAGTTATCTTTTTGTGCATAAATGTAGATAATATACATTTAAATAATTAGAATAATTTGCAAGTCACCTATCACAATATACTCATTGGGATATGAAGGTACATATATCTGTAGTATGTATATATATAGCAAATTGTAAAACATATAGTAGACACAGTAAAGACATATTTATGCAACATCTCATATAGCTTACTAAATATCAGTAACATTGAGGAAGATGAAATATCATAAGGTAGCAGAGAATAAAATTAATTGAATTTACAGTAATTACTACAGTTCATAATAAAAAACGTTGATTAATTGTGAAAAGGTGAAATTTTATTTGAGGAGTTCAAGAAAAATAAAATGTGAAATCATAAATTTGGCGGAACACAATAAAAACGTAGGATATTATAATGTTGATGGATTTCAGTTCGTAAAAGACATCCAGTTTCTTTCTGATATACAGCAATGTAAAACTGTAAAATATAAGCACAGAATAAATAAGAAATGGACAAATTCTTGTCCATGTAACCTAGGAAAGAAAATGTAACGTCTAATGATAAAATATATAATCAGATATCATTTTCGCAAGATGGGATAGGTTTGTAAGTGATTGTTTACATCAATCAACTGTACATTTATGTTGTAAATGCAGTAAATATGTAATATACAATTATATAATATGTTCATATCAATTTATATAAATAGGTATAAGTTATTTTTCAAACGTTTATTCTAGTACCTTTAATTTGTACATTTCACATCAATTGTTAAGAATTTTTGTCATTACAGTAATGTTATTAATGAATTATAAGTTAGAGGTAAGCATAAGGTTTATATCTGTATGTATGTATGGAAATCTACAAAACTGAAAATAAGAAATACTTTTATCACACTATACATTGAGTAAGCTTGTAATTTTCTCACTCTGCTTAATCATGTATGCATAGCAACCAACACTAATAGCATCTGGTCTATAGAAGAAATTGATAGCTGCATTGGCGGATTGAAAGATTGAAAAATATAATATGAAGTGAAGTGTATTGTTAGTTTTACCAGAAATATTGCTTTCTCCATAACTGAGAAAATATATCTAGATGTTAATGGTGTAAGCACTATTCCCTTGAAAATCTATTCCAGTTGTTATACATAATAGAATAGTACAAAACATATTGCAAAGATATCTTTAAAAATTATAATGATTCAAATATGGATTTTAGACTAATAACAGTTTCTAATATTTTAAATTTGAGAAGTATATATACAAAATAATGTAAATATAAAAGTTTACTTTGTTATTTGATATTAATTTAAAAATCTGCGTTATACAGTTAAATGCAAATGTAATCAGCTGATACTCACAGGTATGCATTACTATTTATTGTAAATACTCATTTATAGGAGCACAATTTTAATTAAATTTTTAATTAATAGATATATAATGATAATATATTTAATAATGATTAAAAAATGAAAAATATTATAATTGAAAACTTTTTTTATATAGTAACAATATACTTATTATAATAAGTAATGTTTTAATATTTTTCTCATGATGTTTTCATCCCGAATTACTTACATATATTACCGTGTATAATATGTATATTTCTATTAAGTATGTAAAATCAGTATGCTTGTATCATATATGTATACTTATACGTATACTTTTGGAGTGTACATAAATATAATCTATACATTTTCTACTAGATGCTATTTTAATAATTAAACAATTTCGGAATGTATTTGCATATTAACTTTTTTTATTTGAAATCAAAATGAATCATGTATTCATAGCAACCAACACTAATAACATCTGGTCTATAGAAGAAATTGATAGCTTTAAATGTATTTTGTTTTTGCATTATATCTTGATAAGAGTATGCTATGATGGCGTCATCATTATATTATATTAAAAACTTGCGTTTACAATATATACATATCTGGCATAGAGAAACGTCCTCTAAAAATAGCTTATAATATAAAGTGATTTGCTTTATCCTGAAGATAACACTGATATATATTAAATACTATTAAAGATTACAATTTATAGTTTATAATACATTTTGGACAAAAATTGGCTCATTCTAGGTATAATGGTTGTCCTGAAGCCGTATCGTATTCTCAGATAATGTAAATGAAGTTGGTGAGGAATATGTTCAATAACGGATTGAACTTCAACGTGCTCATGAAGACTTTTTCCAATCCGTCTGAGCATTAATGAAATCTGTTTTGATTAAATCAACATAAATTAATATCAACAACACATACATTTTTTAAATTATCCTACATTTTGCGTAACAGCCCAAAGCTCATCAAAGTGATATGGATCTCACACTGGTAAATTAAGTGATAAACGTATGACCTATAAGTTTTCAATTGTTTAAACCAGGAAACTAAGCTAGTCTTAGAAGTGTATCAGTCGTATTTTCGGTCAAGAATAGATTTGTTTTACCTGCCATGAGTTTTAAACTCGAGTGTTGTATGTACTACAAATCATACCCGATCACAGCATTATGTGTGTAACTGGAGATGACCCTTTGGCTAAAAGCTCAATTTCTACAAAACAAGAAATTGAAGAGAATCGTAGTTAATAAAAGAAGTTTAAGATTTATTTATCTTTTGCAACATATTCTCGTTCTCCTGTGGCGAGTCCATTAGTTCATTGTGATGCTGCTCGTGAACCTGATCCTGCTGAGGTTGCTGTTGGTTGGGCTGGTCCTCACAATGGTTCGGTTTCGGTTCTATGGTAAGCAGCACCCGATCCTCTCCAGACTCATATTTCGCCTGAACGCTACCTCCCACAGAAGCCGCTGGATTATCCGAGGCAATACTCGAGCTGCGTCGGTTGTCCATAACAACATTAGAGTTCTCCTCGGGGATATCCATTACAGAGAGATTATTCGTGGTGAAATTGGTCCTATAGGCCTTGGAGTTGTCGTTGGTGTCCAGTTTGGAGAAAAAGCAAGGGATGACATTTCGAAATTCCTTCTTGAAGTTCTCGTTCATCCAGGCGTAGAGAAAGGGGTTATACACAGCGGAACTCATTGCCAACAAGTGACACACGAAAAAGACAAGCGTGAAGTAATTTGAGGTTTTCAGATCGCTCGCTTTCCCTTCGGCAAGGACATCAGTGACCATCCAAAGAACGTTGAGAGGGATCCAGCAGACCACGAATATGCTAACCATGGCAATGAGCATTTTGTTGGTGCGTCGTTTGCGCCGGATTTCAAGTTCCTCCTTCTGACGATTCTTTGTGCCACTTCCGATTTTGGTACGACAGCGCAACCGTAGTACCATGCTGACCTTGAGGTAGCAAACGGAGATTATGCTACAGGGGACAACAAATTGGAGGACGAAGCTAACGATAGTGAATACCTCGCGAGAGGACTCCTTTGGCCAATTCTCATGGCAGGATGAGAGGTTCTTCTTCGTGTTGTACTGCTTCTGCTGGTAGACAGCCAGTGGCATGGAGATGAGAATGGCAATGATCCACACGGCGAAGATTATGAGAAAACAGAGCCAGGTTTTCATACGCGGGATGAACGGGTGAACAATGACGAAGTACCGGTCCACAGCGATGGCGGTGGAGGTTAGCGTAGAGACGTAAACCGATACCCCCATTGTCATGGGAAGAATTTTGCATAGAGCGCTTGGCAGAGTCCAGTTCTCCATGTAAAGAGCAAAGGGGGTGAAAGGTGTGGCTACGAGACACATGAGAATGTCGGAAAGGGCCAGATTACCAATAAATATGTTCGTGATGGTCTGCATAGACTTGTTGCGCACAACAACGAATACGACGAGAGCATTGCCGGCAACTCCCAGCACGAAGACAACGACATAGAGGGTGCAGATGATGAGGCGCACGGAGATCTCTTTTTTTGCTATGTCCCAGGTGGGCTCCGGGGTCGTGGGTCCAGAAGAGCCGGTACTCATTTTTTATGACTTGATTGATATAGCAAACTGTATGTTGTACCTGTTGTATTGTATAACTCGATCTGTAAAAAGAATGTGAAGAAACAAAATGCAATAAATGATATTGGAAAATACGGAAATTGTCATGTTTTCATTGGATTAATGAATGCTATAATATTTCCTATAAGATTAAGCGTGTTTAAATATGTTTAGAAATTGCACCAACACATATAATAACGATGTAAAATGTTAAATATGATCCTGTCCGTTTTAATTCTATAAATAAAGTAAGTTTATTATATAATTCTATTAGTATACGAGTATATTATAAGTATTTTATAGTCATTGATTAATACCTACTAGTAATAATATACAATTTATCAAAATTTATCAATAATTCCAATATACAGTTTTTTGAAGCAATGCACAAATGGTTTATAACCATTTTCAATCCGCTATAACCAAAAACAAATAAACATCAAATTCACACTTCTCAAAATGTTGCATGTTATATATTCTGAAATGGGAATATATGTAGGTACATTGTTAAAAGAATTTTTATCGTTGTTAACTATGATTGCATTTAAGATTGTAATGAATATCGATTGATACGTATATTATGTATAAAGTAGGTATATTAAATATTGTTGACTTATATATTTTCTTAATCTGGCACACGTTGTCATCTGGTGGGAAATCGTTGTCGTTATTATTATCTTACCAAGTGTAAATTATCACAACGAATTGCTCACATTTTTCCCAGTTATATAAATGCGTTTGTCCTTTTGTATATTTCTATTTCAATATTTAGATTATATTTAAACCTTGTATTTTTTTTAAAGTGGTACTTAATACGACATAGAAATGCCTGAACGAATGAAACATATATCTCATATTCGATTCAACAAAACTGAATTGTGTGATAGAGAACTTAATGCATATTACACCTATATAGCTATATCTAAATTATTACCTCATCGGGCACTTTTGCTTAAATCTCCAATTGAACAATCGTTAAAAATTTATATTTCATCACTAAAAAGAAACATCGTTTGAATTTATCTAGGCTAGATTGACAGAGTTCGAAAAATGAAATGCCAGTCAGTAGCAATAAACCTTTTAATTATATTAAAACTGCCTATCTGGTGGGTTGAAAACTGACTCTACGATATCCTCGCATCAGCTTAGTATTGCTTTCGAGTCCTACACTACAGTACATGTAACCGACAAAATATGTCTCTACTGCAGTCTTTAGGGGAATATAACCGCCGTTTAGAAAAATAGGTGAAATATTGCATTGTACGAAAGATAGACATAAAAATAGGTGGATTTCAATGTAGAAGGAGAAAGTAAAAGGAGCAGTAGAAAGGATACGAAGAGTTGAAAAGGAAAAAACGAAAATCGCAAATCACGTGGCGTTGAAAAATTATACTAAGACTCATTCTTTTTTCATATTTAGCCTCGCCTATGTGGAAATTTACAATGTTTAAAATGTTGCGTAAGCTTATTTTCTAGCAGAGAAAAAATTAACAATAATATGTTAGTTTATATATAGATATCATTTTATTAATTACATACTCGTATATATGTAATTTAATTGCACATGTATGTATATATGTATTAGAAAATAAATAAATCTTAAAGTAAACCAACACTTTAACACAACTTGTAAGCTGGAAAGCTTTTATTTAATTAAAGTATTTTTCTATCGAAGAGTATAAAACTTTTTAGAATCATTTGAAGATGTATAATATATACTAAAATACTGAATATTATTAATCTTTATTTATCATATGTGACGTTCCGTTTTAGAATATCAAAAAAGGTGTCCTTCTTTTGCTTTTGTATGTTGTGTACGCTGACTTCTTCGCTTCCGATTGTCGGTAACAATACTGTACGATTAAATCTATACGGATAAGATTTTCTATCCAAACATGACTTACTAAATGAATGTGTTCACACCATTGTGTTCAAATGTTCCCACCACGACGTTAGTTCACAGAGACGCAGATAGTAGACATTATATTAGAATAAGTTGAGAAGTATTATAAGGGAAGATGAAACAGTTCACATTTAATAATTCTTGATTGTCTGTCAGTTCAGTTCGTTTTCTTAATATTGCTCATATTAATTTTTCCTTCGTGGTATATACATAATGTAAATCATGTTTAATTGGTATATTATTGTGTATATACACACTGGCGAAGTTGTATCTATATAAGAGTACATAGTATATGGTATATATATATTATAACACAATATTTTTTTTCATTCCAATAGAAAAATTAATTAATTTGTCAATGATGTATCAGTTTGGAAATGATTTAGAATTTTTTAAATCAATAACTATATAGATTAATGCAAATGACACAATTTTTTGATCTGAGAAAAACAAAACAACAAAATATTTGTATAAATTCTGATATGTTTAATCATAGATGTAATATAAAAGTTAGTTACATTTTTTGTATTAATGTGTATCAGGAATGTATGTGCGATAATTCTCAGACCATTTTTTATACATACATGTACATAAAATATGTATGTTGACGTACAATTTTTCTTATAGATTAATTCTTGAATGACTTGGTAAATAAAAGAACTTGAAGTCACTATAAAATATATCATATTTTCGCTCATAAAGAGCGATCATGTATATAAATAGCTATAACTAGCAAATATAGAGTTATGTTATTATATATTTAAAATATATTTTACGATTATATACACATTTTGAATGTATATTCTACAGTTTGCAAATTAATCAAATATTATCTACCCACAAATACTTTGTTGGCATATAATTAGTTTAAATATCAGTAGAAAATGTATTTAACTCTGCGTAATTCAATTTATGGCTTTATTTTGTTGTTTATTTGTTAGCTCTTTTTGAATTAATTTTAGTATGTTATAGTAAACTTGACTTAAACATAAAGTCTTAAAAGATTGACTTAAACTTTACTGCATACATGTATGGTGATTTTGACAAACAATTTATTTCAATATTTCTCAGAATGATTACATTTACAATTGTAGACCGTATTAATTGTATATAATTATTCATATAATACACTGTAGAAATTGTTATATTATCATACAAATTTGCTTTTCATATCTAAATCTACATAATATATATGTACCTATGTATAACAACTGACACTGTTAAATTTGCTATATTAAAATGCTCATTAATCTAGGATTAGTATTTTAATTTAAATATCGCATTTATAGATATAATTAAACTGTGCATATTGGAAATTTGTTATTAATGCTGTCAAGAGGTATAAAGATGAACGGTGATAAACTTATTACAAAATATTATCCTTCTGTTATTAAAATATATTTATTTATAAAAGTCATTGCTTTTAACAGAAACGAAATTTGCATTCGATTCACATATAGTCGGTTAAAAATTCATGTTGGTATGTATTAAATAGATATATATCAAAATTTCAAACCCTAATTGCGTGTCCTGTTAATAACACAAGAATTAAATGGGTTTGTTATTAATACATTATCTAACAATAAATATATTTTAAATTATTTTTTCAGAAAATTTAAATCTGTGCTATATTACGGATAATAATATGTGTATGAACATTATACCATCCATTTCCTAATTAAGTTTTCAAATAAAAATAAATAAAAGCAAGAATTTTCTCCTATTTAATCGGTGTAGCTATTATTTATGTTAATTTAATAAGCTTTTAGATTAGTTTTGTGATTTGTATTGTATGAGTAATATTTACTGACATAAATGAATATATATGAAATGAATATATATGCGTATCAAATTAATAACTACTTTGATTTTATTCTTGGTATTTAGAAATACGAAAAATAATATATTCCTGAACTTATCTACTATAAATATCTACAATAAATTACTACACTCTGTCTTTATTATATGTATATAAATCAACAATTTATTTATTGCTAAATATAAACGATAATTTCTTAAAAGGACTCCATGCATGAAATATACACGAGATGACATTAAAAAGTATTTTATTATAAAGTTAAACTAAATATCCAAGTGAATTCTTTCATTTCCTACAATTAACATGTTTTCGTTCGACTCAAAAATCCAATATTTGTATTATTTGTATATAAATTGAATTTTTAAACAACAACAATTGAACAATCCACTTTCACTGATTAGCCTTGATGCAGTCAAATATTCACAACAATTAATTTTAGATGAAGGAGACATTGTACACAAATTATGTTAATAAAACTAATTAGTTCACCTGCTTATTTATTTAAAGATAAAAGACTAAAAAGTTCAGAATAAATAAAGTCTGATATATTTTTAAAATATATCGTTCCACTATTTCTACTTGTGTTAAAAAAATGTCATTTGTCAAAATATTTTACTAAAATATTAGTTAAACATATTAAGTATTAATATTATATTACTAGAGATACACATTATTTTTTAAATGGATTTATGAATTCAATGGAGTAATATAAAAAGTAGGATATCGTAGAGATCTTGGTAAGAAAAATTGTTGATTAAATTGATAAATTTAAAATAGATTTTACTAAGAATAATGAAAATTGACTATATGCTCGTAGAAATATTCAAATTGAATACAAGAAAATAGAAATGTAATCGGAATGATTCAAATTTACAAATAATTTATATTGCCATTTTCATGTTTTAAAAAATGTCAAATTATTACGCAACGATTATGACAAAGAAAATGATTATATTATCTACCTTATGTACATTTTTTAAAGGCAAACATACGTTTCGATATACAATAATAATTATCTCAAAAATGTTTTTTCTCTACATACTAACAATTATACTTTATTTTGATTTTTAATTTTAATTTTATGTTTTTGATTGCTTTTTGTGGAAAATATATATTCTTTTAATGTAAATTTTTATGAACGGATAAAAAAATTCAGTCAAAGAAAAAACTAAATTGGTTTAGATTCTATAATATGCATATTCAATTGATGCATCCAATTTAGAAAATCTATTAAGTTTCTCAAATTTAAAAAGTTATTTAAAATAGTTTCTTTTTATTGCTTTCCAATCGCAAATTTTTTGGAAATCGTTGAAATCATCAAGCATTTGAAATTTATGATAATATGTTTAATGAAATTTAACATTTAACAAAATAGAGAGAGAATATCTGTTAACTTGTTGACTTATTACACGTCAACGAGTTGTAGTGCTTCTCACCGTAAAAAAGTTGCTTAGATGTAAATATTTCGAAATAAAATAATATAAACAATGTTAGAGTATAAAAAATGGATGCTCTTTGTGCTATTAAAACTATCGTAATAATAAAGCGTGTAATTTATACATGTATTTATGATTACGGTTAAATAATTTTTATGAAATTCATACTCAAAATAAAATTTCTACTTTTATCGTTAAATTGAAATTAAAATATAAATATAAATAAACTTTGTTTAATTTGTTGTATATATGTTACTAGGAAAACATATCCATACTTAATAGAGAAGCAGTATTGTAGCGTCAATATGCGAAGTTTAAATCTAAAAATCTAAAAATAAATATAAAATGTGTTGGTATTACATAAAATATCCTTCTTTTGAAATTCATTAAAGAATCACGAGTAAGCTTCCATTTTCAGTACACGAAAAAATCTAACAAACCCAATCTTAACTGTATGATCTATCTCTGTTTTATAGAATAAATCAGATACTCTTAAAACATGTTTGCTCATAAATTAACTCTTTGTAAGACGTAATCTCCCTCATGGACTGACTAATGATCGATAAATTAACGGATTGCTAAGATAAGACTAGTGTATGTAAATCTTGTTGGGTTTCCTTAACGTCAATCATGAGCGCACAACGAATTATAACATACCTAGATCATTTCTGCAAAATGATTTTAATTGTTATGTGTGAATTTCCCATCTCTTTCGTTTCAAGAATTTTTCAATATTGAACATAAGACCAAAGACTTCCAGACAGACAATGTGGGTGGATAGATACAATAATTGATGTTGAACCATATTTTACATACGTATGTATACTAAGATGAATTTTATTTATATTTTATATAAAGCACATGATAACTGATTTTTCTTTTGCACCGTTTTCTTTTTCCGAAATTTCGAGGATTCAGTTTCCCATATTTGGGAGTTCTGAAATTTTAATCATTGAAAGTTCGTGATAATTTAATTATGTCAATCTATATATCTACATTAGTGAGATACATATATCCATTATCTCAGAACTATTCTTTCATCTTTTCACAGAAAAGAAACGTTTCTCTTCTACTGTACTGTAAAAAATTATTTGATCATATCAACAACGCTTTTTAACCCCCTTTTTAACGCTTTTTTTTAAGATTAACGAGTATTTTCACTAAACAATTTTACTTCAATTAATTAATCAATATTTCAGTGAAAATATTTATATGTTGTTACTGATTATATTTTGAAGGGCAATTCACAAATTCTTCTTCAGTAGTATAACTCTTGTTAAATGATGATCTTTTAGTAAAAGAAGTAGTAATTAGTATTATAAATATTAAGTATTTATATATTTATATATTTTCCGTAATATCAATTTCAGTCCTAAAACAGAAAAACTTTCATTAAAAAATCTTTAAACAGTTAATTTTTACATACTTAACAAGCAATCAAATTACTAATAACTTCTAAAAACGAATATTTTAAAAATTTGTATTTTGTGAAAATAAATATTATTTCTTACAAAATATTGTTAATGAAAATATTTTGAATATGGATGTAAACTTATCCGAAGAATCGTTCAATTAATTTATATTTATAGTGTATTACTTATATGTATTATTTAGTTTGAATTTATGTTTATCTAAACCACGATGTGGATATTCGGCATGATCATACCATTAAGTAAATTGTCATTGTATTTCACCCTTGGAAACCAATAAATATAAATAAATATTCAAATATTCAAATATTTTTCAGTGTCATTTAAAATATATGCAATTGATAAGTGACCAAAAGGAAAGTGTAGTCTCTTAATTATGCATATAATTATAGGGTAAATAGAAATATATTGGTCTGAATTTATATAGAATTTCATGGAATCTAATCAAATGCCTTAAACGTACTAATAAAATTTAATATTTTTTTAATTATTCAATGTAATACAAAGTTTATTCAAAATTATTTCTGCAAACTAATATCCTAAATCTAAAATAGTTTTATTATCCCTGAATAATGAGTCAACCCAACATACAAATAGGATAGGAAATAAATGACCAAGTGTTATTGAGAATAGCTGTATACTTTAATATACATATATAATGGATATCACATAAAACTTAAAACAACTTTTTAATATCCTCCTCTATATGTAATGTAATTTGCTTAATTAATTTAACAATTATTCCTTTCGATTTTAGCAATCCTCCCTCTTCATTTTTTCTTGCATACTGCATTCCTTTTATCGGTGATTAGCGCTTCTTGACACTGAACACCTCCTGCTATTATTGTATTTTGTATTGCTGTAATATTAACTTCAACTATAGTTTTCCAATTATAATAGGAGCCTCACAGTTGAACGCGAAACAAATATCGAAGTGAATAAACTTTGTCAGAATTTTTCTTTTATATTTATATGTGATGTTTCCTGCAATAATATTTTCCATTTGCTTATTGTCAACATTTATTATTATTACACCGAAAGAGATAAATGTTATTTTGTATAATTTATAACGCTTTATTTGTTTGCAATTAGAAGTTTTAATTTGTATGAACCTTAAGAGTAAAAAATTAATATTTTAACTTAATTTTTAATCCATTCACAATGTAGATCAATAACATATTGTAACATTATATATAGAATACACTTCAATTTGACGATGTTATTTTTATTAAAATAATTTTAAATATATCAAACTTAATAAAAGGTCGTACAATTTTATATCTAAACGGCGAATACTTATATTAATGTAAATTGAGTATAAGCAATAAAATGTAAAGTAAATTTTATAAACTTCATATTCAAAAAAATAAAATGACCAATCTTTTACATTTAAAGCATCAAAAACTTAGCTAAAGACAGGGAATCTATCATACTGTAGTCTAATAACAATTGGCAGGCAACTTGTCAGCGTTAAAAATATCGTTTATATTTAACGTCGATCATGCTTTCTAATATCTTCAATATATAATTTAAGACGCTAATATTGTAATTTGGGATGGTTAAAACAATTCTGAAAGATATAAAAATGTGTCCTTCAAGAGTTCATGCCCACATTGGTGCACGGAAGTTGTCAATAACAGTCTTTCCTTTTGTTGTATTCTTCTACTTCATGGTCCTCTGGCTACAAAAATGTCAACAAGGTATATTACACGGTATTGATTGAGTAAACAAACGGACCGCGTATAGTACATAAACTAACTCTATTATAGTTACTAGTATAAACACTCCCTGTGTGCATTTAGAAAAACTAAGTTCAGTTAAACTAAAATTTCCACATTTTTGGGGTATATAAGCAATAACCCTTGGGTATGGGATCTCGAGTGTTGATTAGATATATATATTATATATGGTGTAAAAGTAAATTAATTCTTTATTAACAACAGTTATAAAAATATATATATAATATTATTCCTTTAATTTAATTTTTCTATATAGTTTCTTTATTAGTTAAAAATAAGTTTTAAATAGAATATATACTGTTCAAAAATTATTTGAAATGTTTAAACATTGAAAAAATATAACAATAATACATAATTATTTTTTTAATAAACAATTGCTTTTATGTTTTATTTGTTAGTAAATATGTATTTAAAGTTTACGGCTAATTTTATATATGCGTACAGTTAAAGTTATTTACAATAACTGTATAATAACCAAAAAATTAGAAAATATAACTTTAAAGCATCGAAGAAAAAGTTTATTTAATGAATTTGGTTATTGGGGGATATGACAACAGGAAAGACAACAGACAGTTGTTCAAAATAGAGGAAGAAACAACTTAATCTCGTTCATAGTTTACACACAGACTCTTCAAATTTAATTTTCAGAATTGTTGCTATATTCAAAAATATAAATTATATAACTTAAGCAAGTATGAACTGATCAAAGAATCGCTGAATGACTTGTATTATTATTAAATATATACATTGAAAATATATATCATGTTTATAATACATCCAATATAAATTTATATTTAAATCTAGTTACTTTTTAACAACAGAATTAATGTAAACTTTAAAGAATACTTCTGCAAATGTTTCATGTTTCCTCAAAACAACTTGGCAGTGATTAAATGCATGTGTATTGACAATACGAATTTTATTTTTTTATTAAGTTATATGCATTAGATGACTTTTATTATTGCAAACAGTTTCTCGTTTGTTGAATAATTAATATCCGAGGTTTTGAATAAGATATATTTCATTCGAAAAGATGTTGCCGTTTTTAGTAACGGTTGAAGGTTTCAAAGTCTTTTGGTACACCTTGTAACTAACTATACAAAAAACTTAATATTAAGCTTCATATATTGAAAATATAGTATTTCTATATCATTTAACATTCTCTAATATCACCATTTTTTATTATCATTTTATACTTAAATTGTATTCCTTATTCGTTTATAGTCTGGATTAGCAAAAATCTTGAGATGTAATTCAATGCAATGTTTCCTTTATTTATATGTATTTGTACGAATAATTTTTAAAGATTAATGACCTCGTCAGTCTGTATAAAAAATAAATTAATGAACCTCATATCTTATTTACTTTGCTCAAGATAATGACATTCGATTTGCTTTCGTTGGAACAATTTTTAGTAGGTATTTCAATAAAACAACGCTATTTATTTCGTTAGCACAAAAGTAATTATACTGATGAACATTAATCAAACAAAGGTTAAAGATCGTTTGTTCGAATTTTATTTTTATATATATTCAAAACCGAGCATTATCAACTTCTTAAAATCAATATTTATAGGCACATGTGGTTCACTTCAAGATAATTAATTATTCTACCATTAAAATACTGCATAAAATGGCTTAGTGAAATGTATTAATGCAGTTTAGGAAAAGTAACATTTATATACGCATAAGTATGACTTTAAGAAAAAACATTTATAAACAAAAATAATTATTTATGCATATTGTGTTTAAAATTTAACGGTACCTAGGATTCAGTCGACTGTAACTTATCAATTATAAGAAAAAAATAACGAGAAGACAGCATCTTTATTAATAGATGTAAATATATTAATAACATTTTATCAAGGAAATATAAAGATGTAATATTTAAATACAGAAAATACTTCTATAATAAATTATAATCATTTTTGTTAAAATCAGTTTTTTGATTTTAACATTAACATTAGAAGAAACAATTAAATAATGGCTGTCAATGTTTATCATAGCATATCTTTTTGAAATGATGGGAAGTTTATACATTTCTAATCCATTTAACCAAAACATCATTTGTGATAGTGTTTATATTAATATTGGCAAAATTTAAAATTAGAAAAAAGGTTATCCTATTGGAAAATTTTAAGTAGATAAGATGCCCTATAAGTTAGAAATAATTAAAATTTTATTTTTGAAATAATTAAAATAATAAGTATCAAAATAATTATTGAAGCACATGAGATTTTCATGAGATTTGATTTCCACTTAAATTAAAAATATAATGCATTATCCTTTTTACTTACCTTATGTTTAATAAACATGCAGTATTTCTACATGTCAATACTATACAGAGAGTTTATATATAAATGGTAACTTATGTAAATTACGCAAAAATTTAAATAGAAAACATCAGTTCTAAAACAATTTTTTTCACATTAAAATGAGCTTTCATTGCATGAGTTTTAATAAACGTAAATTATATGTTTTATGTCAATGTAATGTAATACTCATTAAATATTTAATTTTTGATTTTACATATTTTGTACACAATTTGCATGACTACTCAAATAATGTCTTACATAGTTTTTGTTCATAATAAGCAATGTCAAATTACAATATTGTATTTTAATTTCAAATGGTGGCTTTAATGTCTGATTGAAGATAATTATCGATAACAAATCATGTTGCTTATCTTGTCATATTTTGATTAAACAATATTTGCGTTTTCATCGATGCGTAATGAATCAAATTAATAATATATATTACTTTCTACATTTAAACTTGTGTAAAAAATTGTCGTTGATAATTTTTGCAAATATATATTGTAAATGAAGTTGTAAAAATTATCTTTGATATCTATTTAGTAATAAAAACAAATACTTTACTCAGTTTTCTTGTAATACTCATGTGCTCTATATTATGTAATTTTTTAAGGTAATTTAAGAATTTCTCAAAGTATTTGTATAAAGAATTTTTATTATCTTTCATGCAGCAAATCTTTAATTGACTTACTAAATACAAAATATCTTCGCATAAGAGCATAATCATAGAAAGTTTTATTTTATAAAATGATATTTGAAGAACTAGAAAATATTTGATATCTGAACTGTTTTTTTGATATGATATTAATTATTCAACTAAAATCCTCGTCAAACTATGATGAAAAATATTTTGACAATCAATTATAAAACATGCTAAACATTGAACAACTAATTTCTCAATTGTCTGTTGGTTCAATTTTAACGTCTAAGGGAAAGTAAATTCAATTGGTTATTATCATTAAATTTGTAAATTACAATAGAAATAATGTTGAGTTTATATCTAAAAATGTCTTTCTTAGAACATTGGTGCCATTCAAATATTCTTAATTGAATAAATAAATATGCACATCTTACGATTCAAATTAACTTAAGTTGTAGTAATTTAAACTTATAAATATCATGTAATTTCATTTTTATAACAAAATTACATCATATTTTTACACATTTAAAGAAAAATATATCCCATTTTAATACTTAATTATTAAGATCACTTAAATCTACATAGATATACGCTTACAAACATACACATCACTACATTGTGACATTTGCTTTATGAAAATATAAGTTTTTATTTCTCCATTAGTTTTGATTATGTAAATTACAAAGGCATTAAATGTCCACGATTATTTCGTAAAAAATGCTTTATGTATATAATTAATTGAAATTAATTGAGGAAAAATGTTAAAATGAAGTATTCAATTCAGTTATATATCATGTTACTATTTTGTTCCATATGTGCATACTAATATATATTTCTAATTATAGGATCTACGAATATTTTGCAAAAACAAATATTCGCCAGTCAAAAGTTTTGTCAATGAATAGGAGTAAACTTTTATTATATATATTTTATAAATGTGCTAAATTTGAAAATATCAGTATTAAAAAAGGATTAATTTAAAAGAAATATTTTTAAATTTGTTATAATTATGTTTTAGATTAAATAGAATAATTGAAAGAAAAGTAGACTATCCAGAAAATACAAGATTGAGGAGAAATCCAAAAATTTAAAGATCTAAAAAGTTTAATATTTGACGATAGTTATATTCAATTTTCACTAAAACATGTCAAATATAAATTAAATATTGGAATACATAACACTTTTTTTAATTTTCTTATTTATCCTTAATTTTTTGTATTCTATACATAGAATGACAATTAAGATCATTTTAAAAATATATCGTGAACAATCATCAATTGACCCTGATGATTCAAACTCGTGTTTAACAAAATATAATTTGGTGTTATGTTATTTAATAATAATTAAACTATTCCTTAGTGGTACATACATATATGTATCACAGAATAGTTAGTAATGTATAGCATTTATAGATATATATAATATAGTAATGCAATAAAAATTATTTTTTAAATTACAAAAACAAGAAAATTACATACTGCTGCAAATTTGTGTGCAAAATAATTGTTACTATTTGCATACCACTAATTTAAACACAAAATATAAAACAGTTTTATGTTTTACTTACCAAAACTTCCGCCTTCAAAAAATGTCAGAAGAAACGCAGTTTCAAATATGTTATTGTATAGAAGGACAAATTCAAGGGTTTCGTTTTCAAATGAATGAAATGCACCAATATTATTTTGAAGCTGTCATTATTTTTTATCCATGTAATCATAAAAATAATAATAGTTTAGTCGAACCTTATAGTTAAGCCTTGGATGATTTCTATAGCCACGCTTGTTTCAATCTGGCGAAGGTTTAGATGTGATCAAATCCTCCCTTTTCAGTCGAATGCCGTATTATAAATAACAAATAAGCTAGCTAGTCTTATCGCTTCTCCAAGTTACTCAAAGTACGCTCCGAAAAGGTTTAGACCTAAATACCGAAGCAACCTGAGAAATCTACCGTGTTTACAGTATCACGAGTATCAACACAGCTCGTTTTCCATCGTCAGCGTCTGGCGGGTTTTCTCGTTAACAAACAGCTTTGGAAATATGGTGCTCTAGAAGTTAGATTTATGATCAACTCGAATAACTTTGTCGGTGATGAATTAAACTTAAACAATGAATATAATGAAGGCTTTGGCGAGAGTCTAGAGCTATTATTAAAATTTGTAAATTCCTGACTGTTGAATATTTAGCAGTTGGCGCAGTCGCTTCTGTTACTTTCTGTGTTGTTATCCTCCTAAAATCCTCCACGTTGCGATATATTAAATACGGCGGGGTCTATTTCCCTAATTCTCTCTCTCTCTCTCTCTGGGTGTTCGGGTGTTATTTGTAGCAATGAGTTTCCGCTTTAAAACAATGCAAATAACGCGTTGTTAGCCTCGCAGGCAGTGGATGTCTCGAAGACAACAATAAGATGCGAAGTGCGAAAGAGTTTGACGGAATCAACGGGGTCAGCAGCTTTGTGAGCCTTCCCCTCTCGCGACGTTTCTTTTCCTTTCTTAATAAATACCTCAGAGAAAGAGGAGAGACAGTAGGAAACGCCAGAGTAGCTATGATCTTCCTCAGCCACTGAAAACTTCTCTTGTGTGACTATAGATTGTCTTCTCGAGTAGTCCCACCAATAGAGAGGAGCATGTTTTCTTGCTGAACTGTCAAAGCATATTGGTTAATTCGCAGGTTGCTTATGCGTCTATGTATGCTCTCATTAGTAGAAACAATATTTTTATCGATTATTCAGGATTCCTCTATTATTATATACCTCCTTTTTCATTAGAGTGGAAAATAACTCACTCATATTTTGTCTCTATACTCCAAGCCTTTACAATGATTTACTGCATTCGTTATTTTTAAACATTATATACATATATATAGTGTTAATGTAATTTTTAATATGTGAGTTACCTCTCTACTAACTGTAAGGTTGTATGATGCACGATATAGGAATGTATGAATTTATACATTGACTATATATTCGTATCGTATAGTTCGGATTGTATATCTGCAAATAGATATTTAAAGACAAAATTATAAATTTAATGTCACGTAACAATAGTTATTGTTTCTTTGTGAATATATTAGAGAAACATTTGCACACTTAATTTGTAAGGCTTAAAAAAGGTTCAAAAATGAAAATAAATTTCGCATATTTTTAGCTGATTTTACCTTTAATAGAGTGTTTAACGATTAAAGACGTTTAGCACTCTTCGCACTTCCGCAAAATATAATCACATCTAACCTAATTTTACAAAATATTATTTATTTAACTGCAGCAATAGTAGGAATTAAAAAAAATCCTTATCAAAACCTCCATCAAAAGTCTTATTAGATTTTGATATCTACATTTGTAAAAAAATAGTGCAATATGTTTATTTCGGCTTTTTTTATCTAACATTTTGAGCACTAGATTTTTATATTAAAAAGAATTTTGAATCATTAAAATACTGTTACTTCAGTGGATGTGGTTAAATTATAATAAAAACAATTTTGGTCATAATTTAGACTTAAATTGCTTTTCGCATTTTAAAATCTTTAATATGAAAATGTCAGATAAACTGAACACATTATATGGATGTAATATGATCCACAAATATTTATTATCAGAAATAATTCATTTTGATGATTTGTATGGTAAAAAAATGGGTACGCAGCACTTTCTTCACACGACACAGTGATCTAATACGGTTTTTTAATGTTCAAACGATCTCGCAACTGAATATGAATTTATTATAACTATATTTTATCCATTTATAGTGGATGCCAAATTACAAAAACTGTCGTTGAAGGGCAAATGAAGGGCAGACGGAGACAAGGTCGGCCCAGATTCCAATACTGTGACAACATCAAGAGATGGCTGGGACACCCAATGGTATGGTGCACCCACGCGACCCAGGAGCGTCGAAATTGGAAGACTGTTGTGAGCCGGACTGGGAGGACGGCCAACGATCAGCAATGACCACGCCGATAGAAGAAGAAGATATTTTATCTATTTCATTTTAATTACTGCATTTATAATAGTAGTTAAAGTAACAGTGAATGAATGAATACCAAGATAAGTCGAGTCCATTAATATTTCTAACCGTATGGCATCACCCTATAGTGTTTAGAAAACAATTCCTGCCGTATTAATTAAAATTAACGCTTTAACCCTTAATTGAAATTAACTTTTTCTTTCACATACTTATTTGCAAACTTATCCTAGGATAACAAATTAGTTACTTAAATTTAACTAACATATTGTGTGTATTGATACCTACATCGTTTTATGCAAAAATATTGCATGAGAAGGAGTGTGAATTGTAAAAATAATTGACGTTATTTAATTTCTTGAATGTTCAATATTTCCTATTGTGTTTTCAGACTACAATTATAATTAATTATAAAACACCACAATTTTTACGATGAGAAAGGGTAATCAAGAATATATATCAAATTATAAATAAAACTTATATATTAGATCAAAGTTTCGTCTAAAGCTACAGAATACAAATTTTTCATATAAGATAAATATTAGAAAAAGTAGCTCTCTCTAGACTATTAACTAAACTTTCAAAATTATCGCAACTGACAACAAAATGACGTGTTTAATCTGAAGAATCCATGCTCATCAAATCACTAAAACCAGCTTTCAAAAACCGGACTAAAACTTTAAAAAACCTGCAGGAAAGTATCTTTTTTATTACCCATGTGTTGGTTCATTTTTAGAAGCATTTAATGATTCGCTCCGACTACCTGGCTACTGTTACCTACACAATCTCATTTAGTGATCCGTAATTTTGCTTTGCTTTCATATCTGAGGTATATATTAAATTCACATACGTTGTTCCACCATACGTCTTACCTTTGATGAGGAGAATTAACCTAGAAATATAAGATATAAATCAAATAAATTACAATATTTTTCTTTATATTAAATTTTAATTTTTAATTTAATTCTAATTATCAACAGTATCATCAACTTTTCTACTAATTCACTAATATGCATCTCTAAATAGATTTGTATTTTGCAAAAAAATTTTCAACTTGTTTAATTCATTGTTATTGAATTTGTTGTTCAATATAATCCTCTTATGAAAGGTTATATACCTAAAATTGGCAAAAGTCACGTAATTCACTGAAAAATTAAAAATTAACGAATAATATATTTTTAACGTCATTAAAATCGTTTGAGGCGGATTCAGTTACCGCTTGTCTTACTACATTCAGTTCCTGTGTTTCTTTGAAAAAATAATTTCTTTCTATCTTGAGTTTAGTTTTTAATATTATGGAATTATTTAAAGATATGTAATATTGTTTACGAATGAGTATTTTTAGCTCTACATGTACGAGAATTAATTTATAAAATTATTTAAAAGAAAAGAATCTTTTATCTGTAAAAAGGGATACGATTATATTTATAATTTATAATAATAAAAACTATCTTAAATAATAATAATAATTGTCATATCCAAATAAGGAATAAAATAAAATGGTAAACAAAATCCTTTTGTCGCAAAACGTTAAGTAAGATGCAATTAAATACAATAATGTTTTTAATCTGTAATCTTCATAGAACTGTTTTTTGTCAAATAATATTATGATATTTAAAACGCTGAAGGTTATATTTGGTCATTTAACCTTCACATATAATAACAAAAAAATCTGAAAATATTTAGTTTTAAGACATATATTTATGCAATATATATTAAATAATACTAAGTTATTTTACGACAAATAATGGGATTATTATTATATAAATTGATAATATTATTAAAATACATGCATACCTTTTTATAAGACATATTTTAAAGATAGGTATATTACTTAAACGTTTGTACAAAATTTTTCATTAAACACTGTGGTAAATTTTAGTTTGATCTGTTCTAAATAATTATAGAGTTATATATGTCTTACAAATCTATCTATAATTTATTCATAATTAAATGGTGAAACTTTCCTCTAATGTTTGTTTGAAATGCGTAGTCTTCCCTGACATAATCCTATATTATATGTATATACTACATTTTAGAGTAAATATCTAATGCATAATAATTATAGAGAATTTTATACTGTCAATTTTTCCACTTAGTTATAAGCAACGAATTATTACATTATTCTCAAGCACGTCTTTTTGAGCATTGTTAAAAAAGTTCCAAGAAAGTTTCCCTTATAAGATAATACTTATTCGTGAAAAGACAATTTTGTGTGTGAGAAAATAGCACATTCGAATTTATGAGGTACTGATTGCTCAGGCTCCTTGATATAATTTGGAGGAGGTAAATGGTATTCCCAAATTGTAAGAATTTCATTATTTTCATCAAACATGTAAATGTTAGAATAGCTATACTGGTATTTCATGTATATATTCATGCATTTAAATTTAAATAATAAATAGTTGCTCTATCGTCCAAATAAATGTGTAATAATATAATATAAAAAGTATTATTTTTCACATAAAAAACAAAAACAAAAACCAAACAGTTTATAAATGAAATATTTCTGTAAAAAATGTTAAAACCTATATTATTCACTTGTTTACTTTATTCATAATAGCAGGTAAGAATCTTTTAATTTATATTGTAAATACATAACTTTTCTTTATATATTGCTTATGTTCAAAACATGTTTTTATTAATAAACTCATTACACATCTTTATCTATAAGATATTCTATTTTTTTAATAACTTGGCTACTTTACACTTAGTTAAAAACTAATTAATGAGAAACATTTTTTAAATCTTCTTAACTGTATCTATACCTTAGAGGCTTCCCCACCTGCATTTTTGCTGTGATATTTAAATGAATAAATGAAGCAGTATAAGCTTCTAGGAATTTCCTTGAAATAAAATGTTACAATATTTTTACTATTGTTTATTCAAAGGCATAATATGACCTGCACATTCTTAAAATGCACCCTTATTGTCAAAAAATGAGTGGAACATGCTTTTTCATTTTAAAATGTTAATTTTTCTAGAAATTAATGAAATTGCAATCGAGTAAAAGTATTCCATCTGATTACTTCGATAAAATACATCAGAAAGACAATGAAAATTAGTTTTCTTGCAAAAACATGGGGTTTTTTTCAAACCTAAACGAATATTTTTGTTTAAAAAGCGAAATGTAATATAATATTTATAACTTCATTTTTATAAAAAATGTAATTTTGACCATTTTTCAATAGAATATATTACAATGCCTCTTACTATGTACATCAAAGTATCACAAATATACTAAGGGGAGCATAATCAAAACTTTCACCCCTCCCTCCCTCCCGGAATATGGAAGTGCAAAGACGCATTATGCTGTTAATAAGGTTGAGATGTATGAACTTGAGTTAAATTTAAACATTTCCATTGTTTTCGATCATTAAGTACTCTGAATGAAATATTATTTTTTATCTTTTAGATTATTTTTTCAATTACTTGCATTTTTTGTTGAAAGCTTTTTTTCCAAGATATTTTCGGATTTTTTCTTACAATTTTAAATAAATTTGAATGTTCTTTGAATTTCTTTAAGAATTTTTAGAATTCTTGCATTTCTAAAACATTATTTTTTATAATTTCTTACAATTCTGCATTTCTTCATAAGTATATTAAAATTAAGTACAATAATTTTAAATAAATATAAGTCATAAAGTTTCAATAATTGTAAATTGATTTAAATTCTGCAAAACAACATAATTAATAATGTTTCTAACTGTTAAATATGATAAAATAGTTTCTAAATATACATATATGTTTTTCGTCACATTATCTTTAAATTGACTATAAAATATTTTTCTCAGTGACAACTAAACTAAATTGATTAAGTTGTCCCTGATATTTGTAATAAAGATATGAAGTATATGTAAGTGAACATATTTGTATATTAATAAAATTGCCAAAATAGTAAGAATTTTTTTGTAAACGTCAAGTAAAGTTCAGAAAATCAATAATTAGTTGTGTATCAATATGGATGTTTGTAAATATAAATGACATTACAAAAATGCTTTAAAGTATAAAATTCTTGTTTTCATTATATTTTTGGAAATGATACGAATACATAAACTTCAATTTTCTTCCTCTTAATGACATTCCCCAGATCCCTAATCTTAACCATCACTATCACTACTAAAAAGTTTTTTAATTACTTCAGAAGATAAAAACTCGAAAAGCAACGGACCTAACATCTCAGCTCAGTTTATTAAATCTACAGCAGACTGTATTGCGGCTGTACTGACTTTAATATTTCAAGCCAGCATTCAATAGGAAATTCCATCTATGGATTGGGAAAAACAGGAATCTCAGCTTCTTCTACGTACTAATAAACTGGCAAAAATATCAATATCGGACATCAAACAGATTATCTCATTGTTGACTTCTCTAAGGCCTCTGATGTAGTATCGCATTACCGTCTGCACTTCAAGCTTGAATTTTACGGAATCTCAGGAAATATCCAATTTGGATATTTAGCTTCTTCAAAAAAACATCAACAGAAGGTGCTCCTCGATGGTCAGTGTTCATCTGCGACACATGTTCTTTCAAGTATTCCACAAGCAACCGTCCTGTGACCGCTGCTATTCCTAGTCTACATAAATGATCAACCTAACTTTTTTGACTTAATAATGAGACTATTTGCCGACGACAGTATAATTATCTCTCGATCTATCAGAACACCACCCAACGATCAACAAATAATACAAGAGAACCTGGTTAGACTCCAAGCATGTGAAGACAAATGGCTCCTAAGATTTAATCCAAAAAAGTGCAAAACTATTCGGATTTCAACCTTGAGAGAACTATCTGCGTATGACTATAACATCCATAGCTACACACTCGCCAATATACCCTTAACCAAATATTTGGAAGGACCATATTATTAACAACATAATTAAGAAAGCAAATTCTACTTTAGCTTTCCTTAAACGCAACTTGAACACCTGCCCATCTTCTGTAAAATCTACTTGCTATTTAATGTATATGGGACCGACATTGGAATACGCTTCAACAATTTGGAGTCTGCACACCAAAAAGCTTATCGACTAAATAGAAAAAATACAAAGGAGAGTAGTGACATTCGTCACTAGGACAGAAATTATGATCCTTTGGAAAGCCTATTGATGGTCAGGAACGCAAAGAAGCTAGAAGTTGACAGGTCAAATCAGGTTCCTTACCGACAGCCAATCATTACAAGAAAAGATCCAAAACGCAGACGATAAAAACAGAAGTGCCACAACCGTCGACATTTAATATGACCAATACTGTCGTAAGAAAGGTCGACGCTTCCCTAAATATAGATTTACCGTCATAACATAAATATTGCGACAGATTAGCAGCACATAATATATAATGGATACATACCTACATATACCTATTGTATTTAGTGTGTAATATATTTATTACGTATTAATGGATAATCAAAGTATAAAGGATTTTATCAGGTATTTTCATTGGAATATAAAAATTCTCTATTTGTAGGCCTGTTATGTTCTCTTATTATCTCTGATATAAATAAATCAATATACTAATTGCTTTTTATATTGCATATAAATACAAACCAGGCTGTATTTTTGTAAAACGAAGAAAATTAATAGTTAATAATGTTCTCAATTATCTAAATTTTTGTAAAAATTAGATAGATGTACCAAAATTTAAATAGCGATTTTGCTACATTAATAATAACATTAAATGTTTTAAATAAGTCTAATTTGTAAAGAAATAAAATTAATCAATAATGTAATATTATTTCAATTGAAGGACCTATTAATTTTTTTAGGATATTAAGCTTTCCTGTGAAAATAAATTTCTTTAGATATAAAGGATATATATAAATTTCCATCATAGAACGCGTCGAAAAATGCTCTATGCGCGCCATTTTCCCAGATCTTTCCTACACAGACGCTGTCCGGGAA